>JAHWXV010156142.1:0-22891 GCA_024586415.1 Phrixothrix hirtus
AAGATTAAACAATTTATATTATTGAAATGCTGAACAATTAGTAAACGATATTTATACAGTTCATAGATAATAAAGAATGATTCACTTAATAACCAATATTCGGAATGGAGCAGCAGTCAAAGATAAATAAATAATGCACATCTTACATGGTAACGCCTTCTAATGCAGGAGTTTTGCAAAGATTTCAGTTGCCTTTACGAGAGTGGAAATTCGGAAGCTTCTTTCTCAAAAATGATGTCCAGCAACAAAGCCTGCAGATGTTCCTCCCAAAAGAATTATTAGGAACAATTCTTGAAGTAATTTATAAGTAATAAAGGCTTTTTAGATAAAAGTGCCACCAGGAGACACCAATAAATTCGAGTAAAAGATTAATCAAACATAAGAAAAGTAAATTTTTAATTTTGAACTTATACAGTCAAAAATCACCAAAATTATGTACTTGAAGGTAAAACGAGGAATGTTATCAGCACGACCATTCTAGTTCGATAAAAATTGTATAAAATAAAATCTTTTTTCTTTTAAATTTTGAAAACTTAAAAAGAAGAATTCCAGGGGTTTTAAACAATTTTACCTATAATAATACACTTTCAGCAAAATTAATTAAAATATGAAAGTTTATGCTGTTTATGTATTTAAAAATTAAAGTAGCCGAAACAGGACAATGTTACTGCTACAAAATATAAAATTTGTTATTTTAATTTTCATTAAAAAGCATAGGTCCAGTTATATAAGCATAGTTAACTACAACAATCTCGTTAAATAGTTGAATTTGTGGTTAAGGATCCAAATTTATAAAACTATCCAATCACAAAGCATAACAATGAATTCAACTATTTAATGCTGTTATAGTTAACTCTGCTTTGTACAACTGGGCCTTGGTAGTAGTTAAACGTGATAAATTATATATTGGACAAACTGGAAGATCATTGGAAATAAGAGTTAATGAACACATAAAATTCAATAATGAAAACTGTATTTTGAAAACATTTTTCAATTTAAATAATATTTAGCTTCCTTTAATTAGAAGTCTTCAAAAACAGTCTCTCTTTGCCTTGTTTGCTGTTTTTATTTTATTGTCAATTGAATTGTCACATCGATTTAACTGCTTTAATTGTGCTTGATACTGAAGATACGTATTTTCTTAGAAATGTTGCCTATGAGACATTTTTAGTATTTAGACATCCTTAAGTATTTATAAAATTGAATCTGATACTTTCTCATCTTTTTGTATAAGTGATAAAATTCTCATCACTTAACTCATTTATTTAAATATTGAATGCTGTAGGTCCTTTTTTTAAATTTTTGCCAATAAATATCAAATATTTGGGGAAGTGCTTTCAAATACACACAAAGTACTTTGCTTGACACCAGCATTGACCAAATTATTATGCACACGGCTCTTTACAAAAACTACACTTTGTGCTTGACCCACTGTTTTCACTAAACAGATAGAGGGAAATCTTATTAGGTACAATACATTTTAAAAGGAAAGGTTTAAGTTAGATGTTGATTTAATTGTTCATAAATAAGATGAAGACTTGGCAAGAAAACTGCAAATGGCTAGAAAATTTAAAAATTGGTAGAAAAATCAGGAAAAAGTTAGGGAATTACTTTATAATAAACAGCTTTCTAAAGCTTAGACGCTGATAAAGTTTAACAATCTCAACTTGTATCTTTAAAAATAATAGTTATCTTTGATATAAGTGCGCTGTCACCTCATATTTCAGACTTGAGATTGATTTTACAAAACGAGGCAACTAAGTTCTGTAAAGCAGACCGAGAGCCTGAAATATAACTGTGCAAGAATATTGAACAACATTTTTTGTGTTTGTTTAAGCATATTACGAAAAAACACTAGTTTACTATACAATTTGAGGTTAATTGTGACAGTTGTCAAATTAGATATATAAACAGACAAGTTTATAAATTTAGTTATATAACACTTTTCTGGTTATGTATTTTGAAAAAGAAATACAAAATCATATATTACGATACAAGATTGGTAAGTGCCTCATAACAGGTCGAAAAAAGTTAGAAAAACGAAACCTGAGGGTCAAGTTTTGCTAAGTTTTGAGTCCTGTTGTACTAAGGCACTTAACTGTCATGTATCGTACACTATTTTTGTGTTAACGACAACTTCCAAGTAATTACAACAATTTGATATCAGACTTTTATTACGTTTCATAACAGTACTAGTACTGTTATGAACCATAACATGCTTGTTATCATGGCATTACTATGATAATCACAACAGTTCATATTATAGTATTACAGTATTACAACATGACAATCAACATAGCCGGTAAAAAGAGGTCGAAAGCGCAAAAAAATTATTTTCATGAATTGGTATCGTGCATTGGTTAGTAAAACTGCCATTAGATGTTGTGAGAGGTGTAGCAAACTACCTCAAAATATGTTAATTAATATTTTATATTTCAAAAATATTTAAATAAACGCAAATGTAACAAATGTGTACGCATGCACATGGTGAATCGACTCCAGATGATTCGTTTACTTGTCAAAAATTTCTAAATTATTTGGCAAGCTTCATGTTATTTGTTCATATGATGTGTAACTGTGATTATGAGAATATATGTTGTATTCTACACACAATGTGTATATGCAAGTTTTTGTGATCTGCATGTTTAAGATTGAATATAACTTTCTCTAATTTACATAGTCCTAAAATTTTTTTTATAACTAAATTGTTTGATCATTGCATAATTTTTAATTTAACTGTGTCACATTTTTTTGTAGACCAAAAAGAACAATTTTCGTTAATTATAGGTATTTTCAGTAATTTGGATCTGGCTTCAAGTCTAATATTCTATTCAAGTTCTTTAATAAAATGTCAATGTTTCAAAGTTGGGTTGTGATAATGATCTGTAGTTTTTATGGATGCGATGTGCTCATGCCAAGCTTTACAAAAGGAATTGGGTATTTGTTGAAATAGAATCTTGAGCACAACTTTGATACTGGTTAAAGCTATAGAAAAGTAAATTTCAGTTTTTGTGATGATAAACCATGCTATGCCTTCATTTACGAGATTTGTGAAGTATCTTAAGATAATTTCCTCATCAAAAAATGTGGTACTCTGGTACTTGAAATTCTATTACTTTGTTTAAAATAATTGGCCGGGCCATCACTCATAGATTACACAATGTAACATAAATTGTCTCTCTGTGAGGACTATAGATGACTTGGATAACAAATACTTCCCAAAAACCATAAATAATTATCCCAGAAAAAGCTGGAAGAACGCAAGAAAGCAGTACGACTAGAAATTATCTAATTAAGAGCAATTTAAACTACTTACCCATTTGTCTCCAAATAGTTCCATAATAAAATGATTTAAAACAAAGTAAAGGAGATTCAGCTACCAGAGTAGCATGTTTGTCGATATCGACATTATCTTAAGATACTTTACAGATCTTGTAAATCGGGGTATCACGTGGTTTATCTTCACAAGAACCGAAATTTACTTTTCAATAGATCTTGGCCAAGATTAAAGTTGTGTCACCAACTTCTGTTGGCACGATCACATGCTTGCCCACAACCCAGATAACAATTTAATACAACATGGCAGGTAATGCCAGCAATACTAAAACTACAATTTTGATACATTTACATTTTATTAAAGAACTTAAGAACAGAATTATTAGAATGGAAGTTAGACCCAAATAATCAAAAATACTTGTAATTAGTGAAAATTATTACGATTTTAAATCTATAGATTGTACTTAAAAATCATGGCAAAGATAAGGTGTAACTGTCTGTTCCTATTGATGACATAAGGGCAAATCTGCTTTAATGTGTATTTATTTACCCTTAGCAAATTATTCACAGTGTCTAAAATATATTTGTTGTTAGACCTAAACCAGTGTTTTCCAACTGCTTGTATTTTCTTTCTGGTACCTACCAAATATTGGTGAATCATATGATAACTTGGCAAACACTGATCCAAAGGATATGTCATAATGTATTGTTTTAGCAAATATTTAGCAAGTGAACACATTTTAATGAATATGACAGTATGCAACTTCTCCAAAAATCCAATGTGCCACCTTTTAATTTTGAAACTGTTTTTGTTTTATTTAAATTCATAATATAAATATAATTTGAAATGACATTCTATGTGTCATTTATTTCTCAAATGTTTTCAAATCAAATCGTCTTTGTAGCATAAAAAATAAAATAATTAAAATATTTAAAATATGCCAAATCTGTAGTGTGTTACAAACACTTTTACAAGTTGTTCTGTATTTTGTTAGGTACCTTTTTTAAATTATTTAATACTGATTAGTATGGAATGTGAATCACATAATTTGATCCACAATAAATGTGCTCAAGCATTAGTATTGGTCAAAGAAGGTCAAAGTTACCATAGAATTGCTCAATGCTTTGGTATGTCCCATATATTGATTTCATAAATGATTCTGAGATACCAGGAGACTATATCTGTAGACCGGCACAAGGTAAATGTCAAACAACTACTCTGGTTTAAGAACTGTTTCTATGACTTTTGACTTTAAAGTGACATTTTGTAACTGTTCGAATCCTACCACTTCTATTTCCAAATGTTCATGGTGTTCAACTTAGTATTGAAAGCATACTGCAATGTCTTAGGGAAGCTAATTTGATACCTAGAAATCCTGCTCGAGCTCTAGTTTTAGTGGTAGATCACCATAGAGCCCAGTTGAATTTTGCTAGGGAACATGTTGAATGGTTGGAGGCTGATTGGGAATGGATGAGTTTTAATTTTGTCTATACAATAATGACATACATATCTGTGTATATTGATGTCCAAAATTAACGATATGTTCAATAAATCTCTGATGATTTAGGCAGGTATTTTTTTTGATTGCTCACATGGAACTTGTGCTCATAAATAATGGAATTCTTACTTTGAAGCAACATGTATTGCCATTTGCACTATACAGGTTGTCCGGAATATAAGGAACATTATTTTAATAACAGCTACATCTTGGTATATATGCCAAAAACGCTTATAAACCATGTGTATAAATTGCAAAGGTTTTAAAATATTTGCAATTGAAGTTTTCAACCCGGTCCTACTTTTTAAGTTGATCTACTATGTTGGATCAGGAAATACCTGGCTGACTGTACATATAATAAGTATTTGTTATGGGATTCATTGCTATGAATAGGTATATATCAGTACATTTCGCAGAAAACACGTGCACTGTAAAGACTGCGAGATTCGGAAATTGTTGATCCTAACATTAAAGGATGTAGGCCTGAAAAAATTTTTCTATTTAAGGTAAAATTTCATTATAAATCGTTTTATAATTAATTATGATGGGTAAATTTAATTAGTTTAAAAACAAAGTCAGAAATTGTAAAGTTTATAAATATTCAAAATGTGAATAGGTATTTTGAATTTTTAATTATTATTTTATAGCGTTATTTGTAAATGATATTAAATTTACAAATGCTTCCGGTTACAAACCCTTCCCCAGCATACCTATTTAAAATAAGACATTTGAAAATTTATGAACTATGTTAAAATATCAAAAAAAGTAAAAACATTTTATTCAGTAATTGAACAGTTATTTATTTCTTAAATGTTCATAAGTTTAATATTATTTACAAATAATACCATAAAACAAATAAAAATTAAAAATTTGAAATATCTATTAGCATTTTGAATATTTATAAAACCTTACAATCTCCTATGGATTTCTACCTAAATTAACTAAATTTACTCATTATTTTTATTGTACCAAAAGCAAAAATAAAACAACAATCATTAATTAATTATTCAATAAATTTATAGCACAATAGACACATTAAAATATGTAATTTTAAAAATAGTGTCTTCAAATTATACTACAAGGACATTATTACACAGCTGATTTCATTTATCCATAGTAAAACAAACTAACTAGAGTTCAGTAATATAATACTAAATAAATAAACATAGTTTCTGTAGTGTGATGATTGAATGCAGGTCATTACGTGAAAATTTGTAAAATTTTTTTTAAGGTAGATTAAAATTTTATACAGTTTTGGGTTCTGCAAATGTCCATTTGCATGTGCGTTAAATAATGACGCTTACATCCCAGACACTCTGTATATCAGTCAAATTTTTTATTAATGTACGGTAGTGTTCGATCTCATTTGCTCGGGTAGTAAGAAATTATCTGGACAAGGTTTAAATTGATATTATAGCATAGCTAGCATGAAGCCTGGACTTAAATACTATTGAATATCTTCAGAGCATTCTTAATAGACAATTGCTAGCAGCACATGTCCAAGCACAGCTTAAATGAACTGATTTAAGTATGGATCATCGATGTCAGTTTGTTATTTGGACTAGAGGCAAAAATACATATTTGTTTTTTGTAGATATTGACTATGTACTTCATGAAAAATATGAGGGTTTTTATCATTCCAGTGACGAACATTTTGTTTATTCACATTACCATTCAGATAGAAAGTGCATTTATCACTAAAAACAATGTTCTTAACAAAATCCTCATTGTTATTAAGAATTGTAGTTATTTCTTCACAGAACTCGTTTCTTCGAAGTCGTGCATTAGATCATGCACAATATTCATCTTGTAGGAATGGAATTTATGATGTTTTAAATTTTTATGGATAGAACCTATCAAAATTCTTGTTTCTTGTGATACCTTTCTAATAACGGGTGTTTATTTACTCATCAAAGTGGCCTGCGAAAACAAAAAACAAAATTAAATATCTTAGATTAATTTACTCAC
Organism: Phrixothrix hirtus; assembly: GCA_024586415.1. Lineage (NCBI taxonomy): Eukaryota > Metazoa > Arthropoda > Insecta > Coleoptera > Phengodidae > Phrixothrix > Phrixothrix hirtus. The sequence goes on from JAHWXV010156142.1 coordinate 6,744, forward strand.
ATCATCTATTCATTTGAAGCTGTTATTCAATTTGAAAATTTAATACATTAAATTTTTCCATCTTATTAGGATCGAGGATGATTTAATATAAATAACTAATGCAATTATGGAACTTCATTATTTAGTCTTATTTAGGGCTTTTTCAGAAACTAGACCGGATTAAGCCGGTTACTACAAATAACTATAGAAATGATTGTTATAACAATTGCATCTATAACAATTTTTATGGACCTAGTTAATCAGAACGAGTTTGCAAAAAGGCCTTTAGTCTTATTAATTTAGTCGAAATTTAATATTAATTATTTTACGCCAAAGTTTTTGTATATTTTATATATACATCTTCAGGCAGTTGTATTTGTGATGATATTTTTTCATTAAAGAACAACAATCAGAGAGTTAGTTTCTTGCTATAACCATTGTTACTGCAATAAATAGCACACAACAGCTTTGTTTGGCTTTTATTTATTAGGCTGTTCATTTAATTATTTTCTTCTGGATCTTAATTTTAAGATGGTTACACAATTTAAGATGACAAACCAACACCTTTTGTGGGTTTTTTCTTAGGGCCTCTAATATACCACCAATTTGCTTCAAAAGGCCGGATACAATTTACACTTCTTATTCTTATAACTATTGTACAGCATCTAACTTGTAGGTCTTATTTTTAAGATAGACCCACAACAATTACTAACATCTTATTTTTAAGGTGATTTGGCAATGGCTGTACTAATACGTCTACTCCTTACGATGACTTGTAACAATTATCTAATACATCTTATGCCTACAATGGTCCGGCCACAACTTCACACATTTTATCCTTAAGCTGATCCTACAGCTGCTACCAACTCACACGTGTTTACATACAATGATTCGGTCACAATTAATTAATATATCTGCTTAATCGGTAGACTAATAGCTAACTCGGACATTTTATTGCTAAGACAGTTGAACTGCAAGTAACTAATTTCTTTCTTCTTTCCATCGCCAATTCCTTACCTCTCTTAACATAGGTAATGTAAGAAATTTCTGTACTTTAATTTTTGCACATTCCCTAGTTTGCGAACAATTACATCTAATGTTAAAAAGTAACACTTTTCAAAATATGTATCTTGCAATCAAATGATGCATATTAAATACATGTTCTTTAGAAATTTGCCCTTTGATGAAATTTATCAACTTAAAAATCCTATGCTAAACCTAATTAAAAAGGTTACAAAGTAATAACATAAACCTTATTTATTCCGATTGAACAAATGTGGAAAATTTGTGTTCCTTTGTTACCTAGTTTAAAAGTTAACCACATAACAGTATGATGAGGGTATTGTCTTTAAAATTCCAGAACAGCTTGTTTCTAAGAGGTTTGAATACAGTTATATCTGCAGGCTGTATTATTGGAGTAGCGTTTAGATAAAGTGCTATAAGAATAATGTGTAACTCATTTCAAAATCAATATAATTTATAGGATTCCCAATATTTCTATAAAAGATTTCCTTTTTTATCCACTTGTTGTTTATATTGGCTTGGTTTAGAAGTTACAATGGATGATGATAATAATCTCTTATAAAGCTGAATTACCAATGGAGTAATAATTTTGTTGTTTTTGGACAAAGAGAAAATCAAGTATTGTTGCCGTTGAATATTTTAAATGGTCTTCTGTAGATGTGAACTATTTTTTTAAATCATTTCTAATTATTGTCCAACTGGCAGATATTACAGGTTTTGCTGTTCAATGGACGAGTTCTGGATGATGTTTTAATGTTGTAACTATACCATCTATTCTCTTGAAAATTTTCATTAGAAGAATTTTCTTAAGGAGTACAATTCAAGAATTCCTTGGCTGATGCTTGAATACCTAGCTTTTGAAGAAGAAATTCTTTCTGGTAACTGCTCTAGTTCCATTTTTCTTCCAAGAATGATTAGAATTTGAGCCCAAAGCTATTTTATTGTTACATTTGCTACTTCATCGAAATTAAAAAGTTTCTTTGCTGCACCCTCATCTATAGCCTTTAAAGCTGTGTAATATTTTGTATATTTTACTACTTGTTTGATTTTAGGAATTGTGCACACAAAGAAACCTAGTTTTGGCCATCCTAAAAATCAGTTATTACCACATAACACCATTATTTACAGTAATAATACAAAAGTAAATTATCACTTTAATTTTGAAAAATGTGTATATATTTGTATACTTTAGAAATATACACTAAAGTACAATGATTGCCCAAGGACCCCAATAACTAATTCTGATTCAAATCAGAACAAATGGTTGACATATGTGATTTTATAGTAACCTAACCTCAAACTCTTGTTATTTCTTAAAAACAGCAAATTTAGAATAAAACATTGTCAGTAACTATAAATTAACTAAAATTTCACACTTTGGAGGCAAAATTCAACTTGTACTATGGCACTTTAACAGTTGCTGCAGTGTAGATATTCATTGAGGTTAAAAATTGACAACATAAACATTTTTTGTCAACTTGACAATTGCCAATTTTGACAAAAAATACTGAAAACCAGTTTATTAATATTAAATAAAATTTGTGATGCAAATGACTATCTCATGTATGTCGACTACACCTTTACTTTTTTAAAAACTTGATTATGTAACAAATATTAGAAAGCATTTCCAGCAATGTAAACTAAAGTTTAAACTGGGATAGGTCACGCTAAAAAACTTCCGGTAAAGGTCACGTGTTAGATTTGATCTAACAATTAGTTTTTTTAATAAAACAAAAGTTACTTGTAAATCTTTTATTTTTGCAACAAGAAATCAAAGTTAATACAGTAGCTTATTATTATTTGTAATTATTCATCAGAATTTTCACTATGGACGGCACAAGGAAGTGCATGTCATTATAGTTGTGGTAGTATGCTCTTTACAAATAAGGGACGCACATGTTCCACATCGTTGCATGGTAAAACGGTTTTTTCTTATGGGGCAGTACTTACACCGCATTTTAGGTTGTTCATTTTGAGGTGATACGGCAATTACATTTTGATTGATTCCAGTGATAGTGCTATTTTTTTTCTAAGCAAAAGGGATAACATTTGGATTTTCGCTCTGTGTTAGGTGAGGAAATGTGAGTTGTTTTGAAAGATTCATAATAAACTTTCTTCTTGATGTGATAATGTTTGTATTGCTTTTGTAAATTTTTGCCCATTTATTGTTGTAATGTTCAATAAAGTGGAAAATGTCACACCATATTCAGACTGTAATCGATTCACTACATCTATACCACCTTTAATAAGGTTGTAGAATGTAACCACCTCAGGTTTTTTATTCTCATTGTTCTCTGGACCAATTGCATCATCATGAAAAGTGGATAGCATTAAAACATTTTTATATTTTTTCGGTAGGTAAGAAACAAGAAGACAGTGATTATTCTCCTTTCCGTAAGCAAACATCCTAGATTTGACTGGTCACTGTTTAGTATTTACAAATTCTAATGGAACTTCACGTTTATTTTTATGTAAGGCACCAACTAAAGTAAGTTTATGGTTTAGAAGTAAATCATTGGCAAGTGGTATAGACGTAAAATAATTATCAAATGTTATATTTCTACCTGATTTATCAATAGTAGAAATTAATCTTTTGAAGACACTAGCAACATCATTAGGTAGACAAAATGGCCTGTCAGGTTATTTTCTGGGATATATTTCCTTGTGCATATAGAATGTTCTTGCATCAACCAAGCCGTATATTTTTATGCCATATTCTGCTGGCTTGTTATATTGTTTAAAGCGACACCTGCCATGAAAACCTTCAAACATCTCATCGATTGTTACATATTGTCCAATAGGGTAATTATAATTATATTTTTCTCATTGGAGCCAGATTATCAAATTTGGATCTTTCTTTTCTTGTTGTTGAATTATCAAATTTTAGAGCCCAAGTCAGTAAATGAAATCTTCTTTGGGCATAACCGCTGAAAAATAATCAGGTACGGTTCCATCAGTGCTCCATAGATCAGTAGTGTTGACGTATTGGCTTTTCATAACTCCTGCCATATACAAAAATCCTATAAAGGCATGTATTTCTATAAAATCAGTTGGTAGGCAATCTCTTTCACGTTGATAAGATTCTTGTAATTGGATAAGCTTCTGGTTCATATAATGTATTATTTCAGGATAACCTCATCAGGAAAAATAATTTCCAGCAGTCTATAATAGTTTTGGCTTCCTTTGTACCCTTCTTACCCCTGGAAGTTGAGTTAGTAAATTATGAGCACGTGTTTTTGTTTTAGGCAATTCGGGTTTGTGTTTTAATCATTCTGTTCTATCTTTTCCAAAAAATAGAGGTGCTGCTGGTTGATTTTGAATATCAGTGGGATTCAAATCACCAACAAAGCTTTCATCACCTTTCAAGTCCGTTTGTTCTCTATCAGAATTGTGCACACTGTGCGCAGAAAAATTGCCACATATTTTCACGATCTCTGTCCACAGAATCTATTTCGTCGCCAAATGATACATCTTCATACCACTTTAATACTTGCTGCTTTTCCTTGGTATCCATTTTGCAAAATAATACTAAAAATATCTTTTTATAATCACCAAAACAAAACTGAAAATTAAAAAAAATACCTAGTCAGTTGGTCACGTCATTAGATTACACCTAATAATGTGCACATACATGAATGGTCATGTGTTAGATTTAGACTAACAAACGGCTATAATTTGGTAAAACCGATCAACTCCCACTCTTGCTTTTAGAGGTACTTACAGGGTGTTCGGCTTGAAGCATTCCTAGGCGGCAGCCAAAATTAAATGGCTTAATAAGATTTTATAAGGAAAAAATTGAAAATGTTAGGTGAAATCTAACAATGCGACCGTTCCCAGGTTAATCTGTTCTTCATAGTTAAATCCTTTCCATCAGGTTTCTCAGCATTTCTTAACTAATGATTAGAATAATCAGAAGATGATGGATTTTTTTGTTTTAAAGCTGTCCATAGTGGTTAGAGAAGACTACAATAAAATAAGGCTGTTTTCAAGAGAACAATATTACTATCAGCTCTGCCGGAATCTGAGTAGCAAGTCTGACCTAACTTTCTGTACTAAGATGTCACAAAATATCATACTTAGCACTTGTGCTGGCAATGCTAGATGTGTGGTGTGCCATTTGGTTTTATATTTTGTTAATATGGCAGGTTTGTCAGTAGTGTGAAATAGCTATTAGGTTATATAAATCTTTTTCTGCTGTTATAAAAACACTTGAAAGTGTGAAGTTGAAATTGTAAGCATTGTTCTCACACTGTGCACATATGGCATGAATAAAACGAATATTTGGTTTTCATAATCTGATTTTGTTTTTAATAATTTTGCATGATTTGCACTTTTTCAAGTTTGCTAGCACTCATTTTTCTTATATTTTGAAAGTTGTAGTTTGTGTTGAAAAACATGTTAAATGTTGTACTTTCACTGCCTAAATTCATACTGTAAGGCACCATTTTTGTATAAAAGGTATGGCTATTACAGTTATAGCTATAATAAAAAATAATTATCAATGTTAAATATTAAATAGGTCAAATAGTTTGCAACAAAATTGACTGTCAGTTTGTCACACATTTATGACAATCTAATGTAAATATTTCTTACATAGCTCTTTTATTAACCCTTTGGTAAGTCATCCAATTTATTACATATTTAAATATGCAATTAAAGATGTTCCGGATAGATTTTTATACTAAAGCATAACCGACAAAAGTTTTATCTGGATTATTTTATATATGGGCAAAAGGGGAGGTATCATTCTATTGAAAAAAAATCAAACAAATCTTGTTAAATTGCATCAACGATGACAAATTACACTTCAAGACCTCTCCTTCCCAATTTATACTAATTTAATTATATAACATCGTGTTCTTGCCAAAGGGTTAAAGAATGCAAATTATAAAGTAACATATTGGAGGTATCGAGGAACAACATAATTTTATTTGGCTAATAATTTTATATAAGCTGTGATAATACATTGTACTGTTTCTGTAATCTTAGGTGATGTGATAAATGCTTATATACAGAGTTGGTCAAAAGTTTAGAATAAAATTCATACTATTTTAATCTTTAGTTTGCTGGGAAAATCGAAAAACATGTCAACTAAACTTTTTATGACATTTACAATGATGTACTGTCAACTTCTCAGCTCCTAGATTCTCCAACTTTTTTTTTTTCAAATTGGAACATGTGCCTTGTTAGGGATAGTTTGAAAGCTTGAAAAAAGCTTCATTAAATGGCACTTGTAGTCTTTTGTTCGCTCAATAATAGAGAAAAAACAAAACTTTTCAATTTTTAATACGCCAATGTGATATGTGATATGCCTGTGATAATTACTGATTTTTAAATTTCTTTAAAATAAATATCAATACCATTTTCAAAGAATATCCAGCAAATCAAAGATTAAAATAAAATGAATTTTATTCCAAACTTTTGACCAACTTTGTATATATATATATATATATTTTACTGCTATAACTAATTTTATTTTAAATTATCTATGCTAGATCTAAAATTAATTGTAAGCTTAAAAGCAGTGGTGAACGTAAGTTGAGCCTCAGATAAAACATCTATGTTCATCACTGCTTTTAAGTTTGATATATAACATAATTTCAATGTGCCGATAATTAAATATAAAATATATTTTTATCTACTTGTCTATTATATCAATATAAAGAATGCAGTATTATTAGAATGGTTGTTTCCATTTTAATAGAGCACAAAATGATATGTTCAGTCACATTTTTCTGAATTGCATATTTATGTAATTGCAATAATAAATGTACAATTATTCTGATAATACTGTGTAAAAGAGCTGTCATTAACAACAAATCAGTATTTACATTAGACATAATAAGATTAATAAAAAAATGTACTTAGTAGATAATTGCAGAAATAATTGTCAAAATAATTAGTTAATTATATAAAAATTTATTCAGAGTCTTATTTTATTACTATAAATGCGAGTAACTTTGGCCGCATATTGAGGTGACATACGCTCATGCCATCTAGAGTTTAAAAGCTAAAGCTATTGTGATAGTTACATTCAGATAGCAATAGCATATTCTGTAAACACCTACATATCGGTTTTAATAAGTCTGCATAAGTTCTTTATGAGTCAGGTGACTTATTTCACATCACAAGCAGTTGTTTTGCATGCTAATAGTGTGGAACAAACTATCTTGCAGTTCCTGCATTCAATTTCTCATTGAAATAATTCATTAAGTTGAAAGGTAAGTAAATACAGCAATTAATTCACTAAATATGCATTATTTTCAAATACACATTTTAAGGGAAAATTGTACCTTTTCCCAAGCTAGGTTCGGCAAAGTTGAGTAATTACAATACTTGTTGATTACTTATTCTGAAATTATTCATTTTTAAGATACAGAGTAAAAATAAAAGTTTGCAATTTTCTAATGCCCTTTGTATCTCAGTTATATGAAGCGAAAATGGCAGATCTATTCTTATACATGCAGAATTCAGTGATAGATGTACAGTTTTCCTAGTGTTTTTTTAATGGACTATGTATATTTTTATTTAGTTCCGTAGAATTTATTTTGTTTTTCAAAAATATATAATACTTGGTAAGCACTTATAATAATAATCTCCAAATGAAATATTTTGAAGTTATAAACAAATATTTAATGAAACAAGTTTTACTATATCTAAACTAATAATATCAAAAGAATTTCAAACTAAAAGAACTAATTTAAAGTTTGTTCTATTAATTGTACATGTTTTCTGAGGACCTTATCAGTGACTGGATTTTGCTTAAAAAATGATCTTACCCAATTCGGTCCAGATAAATTGTTTTTATGTATTAAATAATCTTTAACAAATAATGCGAAGTCCCTCTCTGTCATTGGTAGCCAAAATTGACTGCAGTTAATAGGGTATTTATGATAGTTTTTTCATCCAAATTTAAAACGGGGCCCTCCTAACATCCAAATTCATTCCCTTAAATTTTTAATAAATTGTTATCCACAGCATATTAAATCTATCTGCAGCTTGGTGAAATCAATTGCCACCATATGTTATGGTATTTAGTGTATTTTGAACAGCTTCTGTACTGTAGTTTCATCGGACTTTTGTTCCCAATGTTCACAAAATCAAAATCTAATTATAAGTAATTAATTTTATGAACATGGAAAGGCTTGTGTAATTTAAAATAATTACAGAAACCTTTCCAAAATAATTAAATAGTTTCAAAATTATAATTTAATTTTAAATAAATAACTTTATATACACCGAAGGGTTCACGTAATATAAAAATTTATTATAGGAACTTTTCCAAACTTGAAAGTTAAGAGTAAAAAACAGTAAACCTTTTGTAAATCAGAGTATCCCCACCCATATAGCAATAAACATATTAAACAGGAGTAATAACCATTTAAAAGATTTATGAGGGCAGTTTTTGAAAAAACCAATTAACCACAAGGAAAGGGTCAAGTACACCAACTAGTTAAATGAATGGACATAGGCAAAGTCCGATTGGTTCACATTCAAAAATGCTTGTTGTGCCAAGAATTGCGTGAGTGCATGTGCAGCGTACCTCTAAGCCAGTGCACGCTAATATACATTCACTGTTCATTAAATGGCGAATTCCAAATGAAGCAAGAACCACCTAAGGACGGAAATTAGAATCGTTTTGCAGATGGCTAGTCCACCGAAGATCTAATTAAAATTCGAGTTAGCATTTGGGTTATAAGTAGTCAAGATACAATTTGAACATCAAAAGGTGTACGAAGGAACCAACTTCAAAGTCAAGGTTTCAATGTTATCTCCTAGCAGTGGTAACAAGCACAGAAGATACTTCTAAATAAGGTCAGCTTCTGTTTAATGTTTAAAATAGAGTAACATGGTGAACTAAATTAAGCTTTCTTGAAATTTATAAACAATTTAAATAAAAGCATTCACTGGGTTATCTAACATAATTGTAAACAAGAAGTTTATTTACAAATGGTATATGAATGTTATCCCAACTTGAATTCAATAAGCATTTATTAGGGGTTGGGTAAAGTTCTGCCATAAATTAGACTAACGCTCATCTATTTGACACTGTGGTTTCTTTTTAAAAATATTATATTTGTATAAGTTGAAATAAATTTAATCATTTAATTATATTTTAGGGCTTAGAATATAAATTTTAGTTCTTAATTTTCTTGTTGATTGTGTGAACTACAAAATATTTAATGTGAATTCTTGTAAACCTACCTAACAATAGGTGTTCATCTAAAAGATTAAATCACTTTCAAAAATAAGTAGCCTGCACGAGCTATTTTAAAATAACATTGGACTTTTCGAGTACATTGTAAATATTATTGGGGTTCATCAACAGTAGGTAATCTTTTAAGGGTGTAAATAAATACCATCTCTCACTTTATTTACTGTACACCTAAACTTAATAAAGATTGGGTTATTATACTAATTAGCAACCTACTGTAAAACAACGCTACCTCATAAAAGGCAATGTTATCAGAAGAACACCAATTTGCACTTATATTAATGCGGCATGTTGTTTTTATAACTCCACATTTGTTATTTTCAACTTTGCATCGAAAGGCAAGCAACTGCTAATTTCATTGATGTGAATATGTAATTCTAACTGTTACTAACTTATAGATGACACTCTTTGTAATGTTACAATTTGAAAAATTTTGATTGTCTCTTTATATCATTATATAAAAACTTAACTATCTACAAAATTCATAGTTAACTCCTTTTATTGCACTGCACTAAATAAACCAGGTAATAACTCATATGATAAACAAGTTCATTACCACCAATCTATTATTTTGGATGTAAAATTTAAAAAGTGGAGGTGTTGTTCTATATAACCCTGCACGTTTCATATATCCCCGTTCTATGGAAGCACTTGATAAAATTGGCGCAGGACATTTCCCAGTATTGCCATTACATATCGAAAATCAAATAGCTTTATATCCGATTGCACGGGCTTGTATGGGTTATCCATATGACAAAACAGAACTGAAGGATTTAGTTGAAAAATACATTGTCAATGACATCAAATCACTCTTTAAAAATAACACACCAGGTGATGATCATTATCAATCCTTTATGAAGAGAAGTCTAAAAATATCTTCAAGAGATCCGAACATTTACAAACAGTTCGAAAGTTAGCAAAAAATCCTGAAGTAGTGTATGATTTCTATGTGAATCTAGAATCTCTTTATCATAAGTATGATTAACGGATCCTGCAAGAAATTGTTTCATTTTAAATGCTGATTAGTGTGGTTTTAATGGTAACCCAATCCACTTGAAGTTGTAGGTGTAAAGGGAAAAACCGTAAACAAGGTATCTGGTGGTTCAGGAAGGGAATCTACAACTACACTTGCTTGTGTATCAACAGCAAGAACCTGTTTTCCTTCTTTCATAGTTTTAAAAAGTTGTGGTGTACAAGAGGCATATCCGGGAACTTTATATACAACATCAAAATATGGGTGGATGGAAGAGTCACATTTTTACCACTGTTTCATGGATGGATTTATCTTTTGGGAAATCACAAATAGGTAAAGGAAATGTTCATTTAGGAGAAGTTTGGCCCGAAGCTTTGACAAAGACTAATATTATTGCATCAACCTTTAGATTCTTTTAAATTTGCTATAAATTTGTTCAATTCTATGGATTATCACAAATTTGAGTATATTTTTATTTGTTTATTTGTTTTGCGGCCGAGGCTTTGGGATGCAGAAGTTTCCTTGGCTGTCTTGGACTAGAACTGGAAGCACTACACTAGTTGGGGTGGCAATATGAGTATATACTTTGAAAAAATATGAAGTCTGTAATAAGATCTTGTTCCACAAATCTTCAGAGGTGTGTTATAAATACATAATCCTATTCAAAAGAAGCAACATGTACCCCATCATTAAAAAATGTTATATAATCTTCAACATCAATTTCTGAGTTTTCAGAGAAAGAATACATGGCGTCTCAAAAATAAGGAGCATTTTTCTTAGAGTAACTTGGACCTTGTATAAAGTGCAATTTTTGTCAAAAAAATTTTGAAACAATTTTAATCGAAGAATTGTAATCTACTCCAGTCCTGTTTACAGAACTTGAACGAGTTGAATTTATAGCTGAGCAATTTATTATGTGGTATTCCATACACATGTCCATTTAAAATAATATAATTACTATCCGCAGGTCTTGTTTATTTAAGGATGTAGTCTAAAATAATTAAAATTAAAATTAAAAATTATATGAAAACAATTGTGTCAACATTAAATTAATACAGCGAAACTTAAAAAATATACAAATTGTCGATTTTATTATTAAAAGGTATTAAATTAAATACCACACTTTCGAACCTTATTAAGATATTCCTGTTATTTCATGTATTTGCAGTTTAAACAAAAATAATAATGTAGAGAAATAGGAAAGCATTGAAAATAAACGAAAAGAATATATGTATATGAGATATTTATAAATATCAAGTTCGAGCTCAGCATATTATAATTACGTATATCATTTCCAGGCTTCCGAACTCATTAAGTTAGAATTATTAGTACTTTTTGGCAGCAGTAATTTTTATAAATTATTTTATTTGGAAAGTTGCTACTATCATCAAGATTCTTATACATTAGTTGAGGGTGCCTTTATAAATCCCAGAATATTGCATTAGTTATTGGTGAAGTCTGGCAAACTAAACGAACTATTTCATCCTTTATCGCTTATGTATTTCTCGTGTAGTTCTTTAATAGTTTTGTGATTATAGGTACCTACATGAATGATGTCAATTTCTATCCAGAAAACATTTAGTTTAGGGGTCATTTCATATTCATGAGTGTGCGATTTGTACTTCATAATCTATCACTTAAAAATTACGTTTTAATTAGATTATACTGAGAGAGCAATAAAAACATGATCAATGGAATTTGTGGATTTTTGAAAAAATAATTTTTGTTCTGTCAGATTAATGTCAATTTGAAAGCCTAAGGTTAAAATGCTTACTTCCAAATTGTTAATTGTTAATCTCAGATATGCTTTCAAAATTCATCATTTCATTGATCTCTATATCACAGCATGATTAAAAATGAACACATTAATTGGATATTACTATCTCATGTCTAAATGATTAAATATTTGATTGAAATCGTAAATTTTATGTAAAGCTGAGTTCATGGATTCATGATTTGTGAAAGTGATTCAGCAATGTATTGCGATAAAATTATATACTTTCCTTATGTACAAGCGATTTTCAACGGCGATTTTATGAATAAAATTACTTACTTTTATTTAGATGAGTACACTGTTTTCTAGAAAGTTATTATCAATTTTATTATATTAGTTTGTCACTTGCCAAACTGGCACTATGACACAGTTGGGAAACAGTGTAAAAGGTTTGGAATATTGGATGGCTAAGCCAGTGGAGTCGAAGTGACTTCAATGGTGCTGATGTTATAATATTCGGGCTACATTGTATATATGTACTAATTTGAATTGGTCAAAATACAGCTGCGCCACCTGTTAAGTTGTCAATATCACGGGAAAGATATTAAAAGTTGCTTATAAGATTAGACACGATATCTATTTAATCAGGTAAGACAGACAGGATTTCTTAATGAAAATCAAATAAATAATTGTAGCGATAAATAAAAATTAAAGGCAGGTATTCAATATTTACTATGTGATTTTGTTCAGATCGCATTGGACATAGCTTAAATTTCTGGCAATACCTGTATAAGTTAAAAACAAATCAAGATCATATTAATTTACTAATACATAATAAAAATTACACATATAGAACAGCTTTAATGAAAGAAAATGTATGGAAGCATTTGAGTTATAAAGTACAAAGTTAATCATTTATAGCCAAGGTTAAATTAATAACACATTGTATTTTAATCATCAAAACACAAATTCGATTACGCAACACTGTATGTGAATAGTTTAGTTAATTTTAAAAAGTCGTAATTATTAAGTTCAAATCGACTTCGATTTAATTTGACATAAATGTTAGGTAGGGGAACTGGTCTGAGATGATACCGCTGTTTATCCACTGATGGTCCGAGGGCCAAATAATAACATTTTTAGTACACACAAAATGGCCGATAAAAAATCATAATGTTTAATTTAAAAATCGTCGTTTTATTTATTTCATAAATATATTAAGCGACACTAGGTAAGTTGCATTACATGCCGCATACAGTTATGTATTGATTTAGCTGGTATCCCGTATTTAAAGTTTTATAACTGTTTAAGTTTTTTAACTCCATTTTAGGTTAACGAGTGAATGTTGGATGAGATGACATAGAGGAAAGCTTGTATATCAAACAACTGTTAAAAATAATATAAAACATAAGTTTTTGACTGAAAAAGAGATGGCCGGTGTAGACTGCTTAAGATGTTTTAGACTCCGAAAGCCCATAATTTCTCTTCGCATCTCGGAAGTTACCTTACCTTAATATACTTCTAGTTCAAAAATCATTTCATCGCTTAACTAACTTAACGGTATAATATAAATTTGAACCACAACAAATATGGTTTTACTAATGTTCCTTCACAAAACACACAACTTGTTGCCACTAAAGGACGAAATCAGGTTGGGATTTTGATCAGTGCGGAGAGATGCCATCACTATGCCACAGTTTGTTGTGCCAGGAACATTTATTCCTCCAGTTTTTTTCCAAGGAAACAATGTTTGACTTACTCGACAATGCTCCTATAGGTGCTGTAGGATTTGTTTAACAACAAGAATGGATGAATGGCGAGGTTATCATTAAATGATTGCAACATGAAATTGTTAGAAAATGCCATGCGTTTTAATTTTAATTGTGTTAGAATTGAGGTGTGTTTAAATATTTCAAATAAGGGGAAAACTTTTGCGTAATTTAATGATATAAGTTAGTGAAGTCCCGGCTTTGAAAACATATTAAGATAATTTATGGTGTTTATATTGAACAGGAAAAACCGTGATCCCAGTTAATTTTATAAAAACGTAAATTCCCAAATAGCGGAAACGATCCCATAAAATGACGTCGAAGGGGGTTGAATATAAAAGAGATTCAAGGCTGAAAATTTTAGTCTTAATCTTCTTTGGTCTGTTAGAGTTACGCATGAGTATTTTTCGTGTCTGTTAGCGGCTATTAGCGTTAATATTTATTAGAAGTTATTGCTAGTTATTGCAATTGTTTGAGGCAATTGCGAATCGTTGCGATTAGTTAGACCGATGGTCTATCAGTTGAAGAATTATTGTGCGCGGTTACGAATTGAAGTTGCTAGGGGTGAGTATTGACCGTTGCTGCAAAGGTAGGAACCAGCGACCGACTTATTCGAATTAATTGTCGGATAAGAATATTTAAATAGAACTGCCATTAATTAGTACTTATTATATTGCTCCGAAGTTCATTTTGATAAATATAAATGGCATTCTGATAAGTGATAAAATTCACTGATCTGCAAAAAAACCAAATTAAGTTAATTGTCTGCTGTAGTATCGCCTGAAGCGCAGAAGCTAAGATCAGGTGTATCAGAACACTTCTTTAGATACAAGTAGATAAATTTAAAGCTATAAAGAACGAACAATTTAAAATTCTGTGGGTGCATCGATAAAAGACAATTCATCCTGATTTATTGGAAAGTGGACAAAAAGTATCTGCCGTAAAAGCTGTCATCAATAAGTAGGAAAGGCAACACTCGGCTGAGGCTCGTATTCGCCAAATATTGTGCGTGGAAGTTGTGAACATCAGCTTCTCCATGCTACCGATTGATTCAACATCAGGATACTTGCCGGTTTTACAAGATGAACTCACTACATCTTCAACGCCCAAAGACTTACTGCAAAGCTTAACCATATAATTCTCCATTACCAGGGGACGGCGTTACCAAAAAATCAATCCGTGAAAAAGGAAAATTTGGTGTCTTAAATTCTATACTTGACATTGTTGAACTAAAGTCTGAAGTCCTCTTAACGAAGCTGCAGCTTTACATAAATCTGGTTGGTTAACTAGGGGACGTGTTAATATATTACCACTGACATCTGAAAGTGAGAAAAAAGAAGAATCATTCTTCTGAAGATCAATAATATCTGGACCCCACCTGCATTTATTACCTTGAACCATATATCCAATCAAGAAGTAAAGAATAGTGGCTGTCAAATATGCAAGAGATGGTGTCAGGCAGAGTGCATTGGTCTTCCAAGAACCACAAAAAATGTTATTTATGAAGTTGTTTATAAAATTAATTTTAGCTTTTATATCTTAAACTAGATTTAGGCTTATGCCATCTTACCCATGCGTATTGGGTGGGATGGTTTTTGTAACAGTTGTTATTTTATTTTTTTTTAAAACTGTAAGAGTGTCAATTATTTTTTAAGGGTGCTTTGCACGAAAATAAACTACTATCAATATAAACCTTTGTAGTTTTTCTAGGGTTAAAAGTTTTAATTTTATTAACAGTTTTCAAAGAGTATGCCATCTTGAACTACTTTTCCCTACTCCAGATCACCCAAACGTTAATAAAAATTTGATGCTGGTGAAATAAAATCCGAGAAATACTCAGTCTGCATTTCTCAGACAGGTTGGTGGCAAAATAGTAGGTATATCTTGCTGTAGAGGGCGTGGGAATCCTAACACGAGAACTTTCGAAGGGAATTCCGTTGCAAATTGGAATTGAAAACATTTTGTCCTTTCCATCGTGAATCGGTATTAATGAGGCGCTGGAGGAATCTGGGAAGACGTGGACTAAAACCTGATATGTATTTAGAACACTAACACAACAACACACAATTTTTCCATTGATTAATTCATGATCAGTATAAACATTTTGGTATGGTAAATAACTCTAGATTTGATTTAACTTTTAAATAAACACAGAAATCCACATGATGTGTGAGCAAAGGTAGCGTAGGGCACAGGTGACACTAGGTTTCACACTCTACTCTAGAGGCGGTTAAATAGAATACTGAAGCATTTTCTAGAAGAATTTAAACAAAAAGATTTACCGCGTACTTTTGCAATACTAGCAAAGAGCACGTTTGTCACCTTTGGGTGAATATCTGGAAATTTTTATGACTCGTATGTTCTTATTTTAAAACATAAAAATCTGGCGTGAGACAACACACGACTTTCTCTTACACATTTTAAATTTAATTTGAATTTATTGACGTTAGTGACTTTCCTATACACCTAAATTGT
>JAHWXV010156173.1:0-21965 GCA_024586415.1 Phrixothrix hirtus
CATATCCCCTGAAATACAAAGTATTAACTATTAACTTATTCTAAGTTCAAAATGTCTAGTTGAGTAATACGATATATCTATTGCTAAAGAAATGGCTTGTATCAAAGGATATCTGTCTTTGTCATATGCAACTCACGCTTCTATATCACGTTTATAAAATTTTATTTAAAACGCCTGCTAGAACCAAATTCATTTCACATATGGGAATTTTTAGACAAGTAAAACTTGAAGCGTAAGAAATAATTAAGTGTTGAATAACTTGTAACTTGAAAAATATTTCGAAATATATGAATACTTCCTAATAAAATAATAAATAGCGTAGCTTAATTTGCTTTATTAAAATTTAGATAATAAGTGGACATAGATTACCATTGGCGCATCATTGTGGAGGTTTAAATGATGTATGCGGTTCGCCTTTTAAAAGTGAAAAATAACAAAAGGTCGTTGACAATCTTAGTAAAAGTGTATATTAAATAATTTTTTGCTTACGTAATTATTTAATTCATTTCCTGTAAACAGAGCTTGGTACCGTATATGCCTTGGGTTTTTGTTTCAAAATTTCTATTGCACTTAAAAAACTATTCTCTTGTATAATAGATTTATGTGTAAGCGCGTCTGAAATTCTTACGACATCGGTCATTAATTTGGAAACACCCGGTACATATATCCACGTAATAATAATAAAATCCAATTCGTAAATTGTATCAGTTTTATGCCAAAATTACAATGATAAATTTGTAAATTGTATAATTTCATTTTATTAACAATTATTAAAATTCGAAGATCCCAAGTTATAAAACATAGGGGCATTTTTCTTAAAAATATTGTTTTAGCTATTCCCGTGTAAAGTCTAACAAATCTAAAAATAAACGTTAACCCCTCTCGTCTTCCTCCTTCAATTTCAAATAGAAATTCTTCGTTTTACCAGTAGTTAGAGATCGGAGAACAACACAGCTAAGTTGCGTTTCCGTAGGGCGTGTCTTGGCGATATTCAAAGAATACATTTAATGAGTTACCCGTATGACGTATTAGGGGATCAAATTGATAGAAGCTTGATGTATTTCGCCCAGGGCGAATTTTCAGAAAATGGAGCAAATTCAATTTCCTGTCGATTTGGAACCAAAGGATTTAAATCCGACAAGGTTGTATAAACCACTTCCTTGGTTATCTGAAGATCGTTGACTACCCGAAGGAATTGGAAGATAACAGACGTGCTGTCTCGGATATTGTCTTTATCGTAAGTAACATACAACCTTGTCGGATTTAAATCCTTTGGTTCCAAATCGACAGGAAATTGAATTTGCTCCATTTTCTGAAAATTCGCCCTGGGCGAAATATATCAAACTTCTATCAATTTGATCCCCTAATACGTCATACGGGTAACTCATCAAATGTATTCTTTGAATATCGCTAAGACACGCCCTACGGAAACACAACTTAACTGTGTTGTTCTCCGATCTCTACTACTGGTAAAATGAAGAATTTCTATTTGAAATTGAAGGAGGAAGACGAGAGGGGTTAACGTTTATTTTTAGATTTGTTATTTAAACTCCACCGATCTACACCCGTCGTTGAGTAAACTCTACTAGGACGAATTAGTCGATCACGTACAGATTCTGAACAAGTTCGTTAATATCATAAATCAAAGACTAACATTTTTTTAAATTTTAATTGTTTATATTATTAAGGCCATTAGTGCAAATACTTTCTTGTTCAATTTAGAATAGTTTAGTTATTAATCGCGCGACAGTCCCTTGATTTAAATATAGAAATTATTATTTCCATTATTCCCTTCCGACGAGACATGTAAACTGTTAATTGTAATTCACGTTCCTTACTTTTCAGTATATTCGATATTTAAGTACAGATATTATTTTTCTATATGTAGACCTGTAGTTATAATAAACCATACTTTCTTTCAGGAACTAGTTAACTTTTTAAGTTTCAGTTTAGACAGTCTTTCGGAATTTTACCTGATGAGAGGGGAACCCACCAGCGTGCATAAAAAAGCTACCTTACTGTAAGTACGTATTAATACAACCCTCGATCTAAAGATTTGGAGATCGGTTTCTTTGTTTTCCGGTCTCTATAACAACCGAATTTTGGACTATTATCTTCACGTTATTGTTAAAAACAAAGTGGCGCCCTTAATTACAACTATTTCACGAATTTTTGAACATCAACTTAAAATTCCAGAATGCTACCTTAGTTAGATTCAATGCAATCGTAGCACCCATCTTCTCCACCATTGCGGTGGCCGAAGCAAACCAGTTAATCCAGGGGAATTATTAATTTTAATAACTTCAGGGGCGTAGGGTCCAATTAGGAGCGTTATAAGTGTATATATAAATGTTGAAGATTTCTCCTATACAATAGCCGTAATTTGAATTTTAAATAAATAAAATTACAGCACAAGTGAAAAGTTGTACAAATACAATTTTAACAAAATAACTTTTGCATGACTAGTCGCCATCAAAATCGCATAACCTAACAAAAGTGTAGCAGAGACTTGCATTTTCAAATAGCGCACCGAAGTCACACGTATATCACAATTTCAACCTTGACTGGGTTTATCAGCACAAGATGGACCCGATACGCTGTTCGAAGATGAAAGTCTTCCCTTTAAGCACATGTTATGAAAGCGGCGCGCTATTTGAAAATGCAGATCTTTGTTGGCTTACCTACAACTTTGGTGATAATTAGCCATGCGATGCTGTAACTTTATTAAGTTAAAATTCAGATAACATGAATTGTATAAGAGAAATCTTCATCATTTTTGTATTTATTCAACGTTTTTTTATTATCAAGGTTCCTACGATTTTCTACAATAAACAACGCAGTGGCGCCTAATAGGTGTACAATTATTTTAAGTATAAGAAAACTAACCTTTATTAATAAAATCGCTGCCTAGTTCCCCGACATACAGAAAAGCCGTAACAGCCAACAAGTAGATAATTTTGAGAATCGTGACTAAGCTAGGTTAAGATAAAGTGAAATGAAACGAATTTTGGACTTTGTTTTATGCCTATACTTATATAGACCCCTTGGTAGATAAGTTTTATAACTTGAAGACGAATTATCGAGCTTGGTAGTACGGTATTGTCTACCTCGTTGGCCGCTGTTAAGCAACTATTATAACTTGCTTTATTACGTCATTAATTTACATAATTTTCGTTTCGTTTTAAGACTCAGGTAGCCAAACTAGTTCGAACTGTATCGATCTTTGTCAACAAGTTTCACGGTTAAGACCTTCTAAATAACGGACTCCAAATCTGACAGTTCCGTAATTACCCAAAGAAAACATTTGCATAATTTTTCTATTCAAATAGTTACGTCGGAAACTTTATCTCTCTCACAAATGTTATCTGATTAACGACTTTTTCTATTTCACCAAGGTAAGTAACAAAAGCTTTATGCTCTATAATAAAAATCAAATGCATATAAATTTTGCAGAAAACATTTAATATTTATAACCCCTTCGGTTACTTCTCTATATAAACAAGTACATATTTACTACAATGCTATTTTTTGCATTCAAGAAAGAACTTTTGGCTCTTTAAAAGTGTTTATTCAAATTCTAACAAATTTTTTTAAAGTTAAAATAACAAGCACATTTGATTTTATTTGTTTACTAAAATTTATAAGATAATTTGATAAATACACTTACGGCTTAAGTTGTCTTTGTATTATCTTCGATTTTAAATACGTAGGCTTCCGTCTCGCCATTCGTCTTAAAAGGATTTGCTTCCCTTTAAAGGCCCATCCAAAACTAGCGATACCTCTTTTAAGTTCTGTATTTGAATGTTTGATTTATGTTCCTATTTTAACTTAGGAAAACTAGTTTGCGTTCACTTGTAACTTCCAAGGTTTTTAGTGCCACGATCATCAATACGTGACACAAGTTAAGATGGAATTTACATTTCTTAACTTCAACAGATCTAAACTTGCCTTTCCCGCTTGATTAACACAACAGCGTAAACTCTTGCACAAGAAAAGATGACGCTTCGCGCGTGTTCTAGTTTTTTATAACATTGGGAGATCCCTCTCTGATATTTTCCTAACCCAATCGGCATCTTCCAAATTTTAAATTTTTGGTTTCGTGCTTGAGATGGCAAACGTTAAATTTCCGTTCTCCTCGCGGTTGTTTTCCTTAGTTCTTCAAGGCTTCAACCCGGTTGTTTTTTTATTACTTCTCGTTTGGCGGTATATTTACCCTAAGAACTTCTATGTAAAATGTTTTCTTGCATAATTTCATTTTACATCTCATCGCTTTGAAGTTTTATGTTTTTACACATATTTTAAAATCACTCGTGGTTTGTTTATTACGGATCACTTTGAAACATGTCATAATATTTATTTTTATAGTCTGAGAAACTTCGATTAGATTTTAAAGGCGATAAGCATATCAAGATGTTCTAAAAAAGTGGAAAATTAATATTTTTACGGAACCATTTCGGTTTTGTTTACTTAAGCGTATACTGTTCAAAACTAGTTATGCTTAATAATCAATGTGGATTATTTTGAAGTTAAAATAACAAGCATGAAGCACCTTTGATTTTATTTGTTTACTAAAATTTATAAGATGATTTGATAAATACACTTACGGTTTAAGTTGCGTTTGCATTATATTCGATTTTAAATACTTAGACTTCCTTCTCGCTATTCGGTTCCAGGTCAGCTGTCTTAAAATGATTTACTTCTTCAAAGTTCCGTATTTGAATGTTTGATTTATGTTCCTGTTTTAAATTAGGAATATTAATTTACGCTGACGTGTAACTTCCAGGGCTTTTTAATGCCACGATCATCAATACGCGACACAAGCTAAGATGGAATTTACATTTCTAACTTCAACGGATCTAAACTTGCCTTTCCCGCTTGATTAACACAATAGCGTAAACTCATGCGTGTTCTAGTTTTTTATACATTGGGACATCCCTCTCCGATATTTTCCTTGCCCAATCGGCATCTTCCAAATTTCAAATTCTTGGTTTCGTGCTTGAGATGGCAAACGTTAAATTTCCGTTCTCCTCGCGGGTTTTTTCCTTAGCTCTTCTAAGCTTCAATCGGGTTGTTTTTTTATGCCGTCGCGTCGGCAAATATTACTTCTCTTTGGAGGCATCTTTACCCTAAGAATTTCTATGTAAAATGATACTTTGCGTAATTTCATTTTACATCCCATTGCTTTGAAGTTTTATTCTTTTACACATATTTTAAAATGACTCGTGATTTGTTTATTGCGGAGCACTTGTAAAAATATTTATTTTTATAGTGTGAGAAACTTCGATAATATTTTAATGGTAATAACATATCAAGATGTTCTAAAGTGAAAAATTTATTTTTTCACCAAACCACTTCGTTCTTGTTTACTGAAGAGCATAATGTTCGTAACTATTTATGACTAATAATCAATGCGGATTACTTTGAACTTCCTCTAATATAAGTAAGAGTAATTGAAAAAGATTGCAACGCTCTCCTGTAATTTCGGATTGTTCAGTTCATTTACATACAAGGTTTTAAGTTGATTTATCTGCATATCGGACGAATACGGCGTAGTCATTCGGTTACCATATTCGAAAACTTCTCGATAGTTCCTTTTTATGCTTTCACTCTGTATCTTATTTAATCAGTTTTATTAATTAAAGACATATGCAAATACACTGCTTGGTCTACTTTGGGTTGCCTATCTACCTACTCTAACCGAATATTTATTCTACATCTACATACATGTATTCTATGATTTCTTGTAACATTCAGTTATTTTAATTTTGCAACATTTGGCGGCTACTTAAAATTGGCGGCGATTATTAGAATTCACTAGATGTGAACGTGTGGTATTTGTTTTATTCTGCATATTTTAATCAAGTGTGTTTTAATTAAGGTGTATGTGTACCCAAAAGCGTTTTGTAATTGTTGTCGCTACTGTGAAGATACATGGTTTTAATTGTTTATTACGGATTTGACGGGGATTTTCAATTATTTGAACCATGAATTCAAACACGCGGATTCGGGTAGATTTTCTGATCTGTAGCAATCGGTGCTACAGATAGAGGTGCTTTAAACTCAGTCCAGATGGTAGTTCAAACAGGTGTGTGACAGTAATAAGGAAACGATAACTTATTGATATTAATCAATGCAAATTAGATTTGGACCTTAGTTTATATCGAATGGTTAATTTTTCGTAAATTTGGCATGTTAATATGCTGCCGTTTGGTTTAAAATTGCTACAATTAGGGCGTAGATAGTTTCAAAATTTATTTACATTTATAGTTCGAATTTCAATGCTTTGTTAATGTTACAAACTTTCTCGAATTTAATCTTATGTCGTATATTTATTTTATGATTTTACTTAATTGCCAATTTATTACATTACATTAATTAATTTTGGTTTTAGGTTCATGTTATATTTAATTTTAGATACGATAACTCAAATTAAAAGTATCATTTACCACTGAATGTTACAAAGTACAAACAATGCTTTAAACAGACACTTGAGCGACATTCATACACAAATGGTAAAATTCAACGAATTTTTTACCCAAGTGAAAAGTTTTAAAGCATTTAAAAGTAGTTCGAAGGTGTTCATTAATTCTATCGTTATTTTCATCTCAAGTTTGTTAAAAAAATGAAGTCGGTGATACCAGCATCAGGGTTTGCATTTACTTACAAACAAAATTTATTGCGATGGAAATTAAGTTGGCTTGTATCAAATTTTTAAGTATTAAAGGAAGTTTGATTGATGAATGTAACAACATTGAATCTGATGTGATATATAAAATTGGATAAATATAAAACTGTCCATGACAGAATAATTAATCACCATGTACAGAATGTACGTGATTTTGTAACTACGGAAAAAATAATATAACCCAGTTTACCTTATCACTTTGCGTTTTCATATACAGTAAAATGTATTTAACATTTGTTTAACGACAACTTTACAAAAAAATATTTAGCAAATATTATACCAATTTAGAAAGGCATTAATCAACGACCGTCTTAATTAAGAAAGTCGTTGCTGTAAAAATAAATTAATCAAAAAGGATGTGAATGCAAAAGTTTTCCTTAAAATATATTAGACGAAAGCAGTTCCGACTATGTAGATTTGTAAATTCCTGTTGTATTCTTATTCATGTCACAAAGGCTGTCCAGTCATCAAATTTTCTTTCAACATGGTTTACATGCTTTCTAAAAAGGTAATCGCAAACGATATAACCAAAAATAATTTGGAAAACAAACTTGTGAGAGTAACTTAAGAAATGCATTTGAAAATAAATATTATCGGCGAGCATTGATTGATTAGAAAATCAAGAAGTTTAATATTGTTGCGTTATACAAAAAAAGACGTATCGTCACGGGATCTTGGTGTAGCAACTAGGGCGAACGTAGCTTTGAATCATTTTGAGAATAAAGAAAATGCAATTTTTTCTTATCTTCATAAAGTTAGTTTAAGTTATTAATGTAAAATAAGTCCACTTCTCGGCTGCGTTTGTTAATTTTTCACATGTTCTACTTTTTTGGTTTGTTTGAATCCTAAATAAAGTGTTTAATAATAAGAAATAACATAAATAAAATAAAAACAAAAATTCTCAGTTCAGCCTCATTTTTCATCATTCGACGGTGTGAATACAGAGTGTTGCAGAATAAGCTACGTTTCTACAAAGCAACATATAGAATAACAGAAAAATAACAAAAAACGTTTTCCTTAAAATACTTTAAACCTAGTACAGAGCCCCTGTATTTAAAGATTTTGAAGCCATGCAAATAGAAACTTTCGTTTCTTGTTTAGAGAACGTAGCCGAACGCTCCAGTTTGTCGAACTGTGTGCCGCTGAACTATTCCAGGAATTCACGATCAGTCTATTTGGAATAGCTTCTAGAATTCTGCAACGATTAAGGATCGACTGATCTTCAATTCATCGAATATCGTAGCGGTAGAGCACTTATTCAGCAAACAAAGGTTCGATCCCCAGTCAAGGAATGAAACTTTTAAATTTGTATTTAAATATTATTTATGAGACAGAGCTCGCGTGAAAGTTAGCATTGGATTAAAATTGGTTTGCAACAACAATGCTTCATACTAGTTAACAAAAATAAAATATGCACCGCCTAATTCTTCATTAACATCCACAAATATGTTATATAACAAATTAGCAATGCAACAACACAGCCAAATCGTATACAATCAAAACGATGCAGTAAAATAACTAAATAAAGGGCACGTAGTTATTTCGTGTAGTTAAGCAGAAACAGCGCTTAAAATAACTAAATTACCGAAGCCTTACAGCATTGTTTCGTAAAAAAAATTAACACGAAATAAAATTCAGTAAACTTTGTAATCGATGATAAAGTTCAAAAATAATCGTCTTCTCATATTCGCAATTTGATGTGTAAGGTTTTATTTGTTATAAATAAGTTCAAGTTAATTACTTTGTAACTTATGTATGAGATACATAGGGCTGAATTCCAAAATCTAATTCCTGACTGGGACGTTTAAAAATTTCTGTGGCTCCTAATACAACGATCCAGGACTCTTATCTGGCACCAGAACCTATTTCAGAGGATCTTAACGAAAGCCCTCTAATACAGTCATTTTATAACATCAATCCTTTATTTCATTAAAATTAATCAGGACAAGCGTGACAATGAATTGCTCACGAATAGGTAAAAAATGTCGCTGCTCCTAATTTCTAAAACCAGAACGGGAAACCTGCAGGAAAGATTTTAAATACCGAAAAAACTTTGCTCCTTCAAAAAACGCTTGAGGATTAGTATAAACATAAACATAAAAACACGATGTTCCGCTAGTTTTATTAAAGTTTTCTGGAAACATCAATCCAATAACCAAAAAAATTTCTTTCAAAACGGTAGTTATCTAAATAAACCGCGCGATGATACGTACGGCGGCACACGGGAGCGAGGTGACAACAAACCTAGGTTTCAAAAGCTGGGTGGCGGGTGGCGTTAGATAAGTAAACACAAACGGAAGCATCGGTATAAATTAATGTTAAAAAATAATCATAACATAATATTAGAGATAATAAGGCGAGATACTTAACATTTAAGGTAAAACAATATGTAATTAAAGTTAGCAAGCGCTTCCGATATTATGTAAAGGAACGGACGATGAAATTTGCTGATTCACATGAAAGCAATTTAAAAATTTAAAGATATAAACATGACGCATAAGCAAACCACGTATTCCACAAGTTAAAAGTTCACCTGAATTACCAAAACTGAACTGAACGTAATTTAGACAATTAGAATAAGATAACTTGTCAGAAGTAGGAACTAACATAAGATAAAGGGAAAAACCTAAATATGTACATCGTTAGCAAGGCAAGATATGTAAATGCATTCCACAAGTTAAAAGTTCACCTGAATTACGTAAACTGAAATGAACGTAATTGAGGCAATTAGAATAAGATAACTTGTCAGAAGTTAGAAGTTAGAAGATAAAAGGAAAAACCTAAATATATACATATGCACAAGGCAAGATATGTAAATGTATAACTAACGGTAAAGACGAAGTAAGTCAGGTCAATAACATAAAGTGTGCAATTACACAAGAATGTAAACTCACAATCTGTAAAGTTTAAAAACCACAATTGTAAACTGTATATATTTTGTAAATTTAGAACGAAATAAAGATTTTTGAATGTGAAGCGTATTACTTTTGTTGTGAATCCATAAGGTGGTAATTAAGGCTTAGTTAAATCACAGACTACCAAGGTCTAAACATCTGCACGGACTAATACTGGCGCCGGATCTGTCATCTAACTCCGTTATCATTACACACAACAATTGATAATAATTATAATTAAAATAAAGCTAATTGTAAGAACAATAATAAGAAAACATTCAGCACAGATACCTCTAGAATAATGATGTGGACTAACAGCTGATTTCACTTCAAATTTTCAGGTAAATTATCCGAAGATGGTCATTTAACGCAAAATACTGTAACATTTCCAGCGAAATATGTTAATATGAAAAAGCGAAGCGAAATCCGATTTGCAGCAAATCCGCGCGTCTTGCGTTTCCGCGAAAATACCAGAAGATTAAATTGATAAAACATTTTGAAAGGACCATAAGAAGTTAACCGGGAGTGAGTGATCGTGAACTAATTTAAAATAAATACTGTTCAGTAACCTGCATGTAAATAAAATGTAATTAATTAGAACTTAAAGATGACGAAATATTACGCAATAATCAAAGTATCAAGAAACAGTTCAAAGTGAATAAAGATTGCTACCGAAATGTATAGCAAACATAAAACAATCTCAAAATCGAGTTTAATTAACAAAAAAGTATTAATTGGAATTGCGCAATATTGCGTTACAAATAAATTATTGCTAATCAAAGCATATAAGCGATACTCTTATCAATATGTGTAAAACTGAATAACAATTATCAACGACGTTCGTAGAACACAGAACGAAACACCGAGTATTCTGTATAAAAGGCCGAAGCTTTTAAGCTAAAAGAATAGTTCTTGCTATCCCTTGCTCGAGCTAACACCCTACCATTCTTCGTATAAAGAACAGGTGCATCTCTGCCTATAAGGTCGAGATATTTTTGTTACATTAAAAGGCGCCTTTCTAACTGCAAAGAACGCAAACCATCCACACCGAATTGTTTATATTATAATTTCAAAACCGCCGTCGCAGAATTAAAACTGCGAAATTTGTTCAGTTATCCGAAAGTGTGCAGTCCTGTTTATTATCCGATCCCTTCAAGTTTATTGTCGAAAGCGGATGAGTTCCTCTGTAACGGTTCTGTCTCGGCAATAAGCATAGATAGAACTCTCGAACGTTGAGTTGAATCTGTAGTGAATGTTCAGACGCCGCTATTACCCGTGATCACGCTCTCGTCAAACACCTTTGAGTTGACTAAGGAGCGAGAGTCTGTTTGAAACCAGCATCCCGTGATATCTTCGTTTATCAAGTGGCATCTGTCACGAGCGGACCTTCCGAGTCCTTACGCAAAGGAGCACGCTCGCAAGCGGCATGACCCCTTTCGGACCTGGAAGGATGCTGAACTACCCGAGCAAAATTCATAAGTATCAGGAGCACAGAATATTACGCCGGACGACGCGCGTTCGCTTTGTAAGCAGCGAAGCGACGCTACGCGTCTGTCATAATTATATTCATACTAGGAAGGCCTTTTTGAAAGCTTTCGATTATTTAAAATCCAATTGTTTAAACTGTACGAAGTATTAGAGGGTGTTCTTTTAAATTATTATTTCCTTTATTATGAATAAAATTCCTTTTGAAGGTTTTATCCATCTTATTATTTCCAGCGAGCTTAATTATTAAATATATGATTGCGAAAAGTTCGTTTCACATAAGAGGTCGCGACCACTTTCGAGAGCTGCTTCGTTTTAATACATAACTCTCTCCTCTTTAGTATAACAGAATACGAACCGTTCCCAGAGAGAGCCCTAGCAGCTTTAGAGCCCTCTACTAGGGCAGACTGAACCTACCCACTCCGATGAGTAATCCCGGCTGCAAAAATATAAATTAATTTTGTTGAACCTGCGATCCAAAGACTACGTTTTGAATCGTTACAATGCCACCTTAGTGATTATTGTATCACTTGGGCAGTGAATTGACACTCCTTTGTTTACTATTTTACATTATCTAATATAACGCTACAAACCCTTACCGAGGTTTTTGAAACGCTGAAACGTTAATATTTTCAACGAATCAAATTGATACCCTTTATTTCAACGAAGACACTTCTAAAAATACAAGGGGTATTTTCTAGGAGTTACCCTCTATACTAAACTCCGGATTCGTACACACTATATCCACCATTTTTACTTCTTACTTCTTTACTTAAGTAAATAATGAATTGATGATTCTTACTGCTTAAGTATAGAACTTCGAAGAAAGTTAGCTTCAAGAATACTTTCCTATTATGCCTTCAACATAAATATATTAATTGTTTATGAGCGGAACCAATTCACAATTACTACTGTCTGGAATGCATATTCGAGTATCTTACCTTGTACGATTTTTTTAATAAATACGAGAATCATACTAAATTTAGAAAACGAAAGCCTGATGGTTTTTTAAAAGAATCTAATACATTTTATTAATTCGGTAAAGAATTAAAATAAAATGTCCCAGATGAAACAATTTTTAACAAAAACAAATATCTCAAGTCTTAAATTTATTACTAAATTTTAATGTATGAAGTACTGGTTTGATTAAAAATATACTAGCTTAACGCAGTTTAAATAGGTCTTCGACTATTTAAAATTAAAAACACACCGCTTGTGCACAAACGACTCGCAGAAACAGCGAACATTAATTTTGGAGATATCTTTGTGAAATTTTGCTTACCTTGCCCTTATTTTTCTGTAATTACTAATTTTTACAACGCTTTCGGTTATTAATAGTATTATATAGCTACCACTTTCTCTTACCCTATATGAAAAATAGATAAATGAAAGTATTGTTTTCGACCAAAGGTTTCGATGTCGAAATTTTAGTGAAAATACACGTTTTCGGATTTCTAAGTCCGAAAACCGTGTTTTTAGAAAATGATCTGTACGTTTGTGTGTGTGTGTGTGCGTGCGTGTGCGCGCTTGTTCGCGAGCACGCGTGTGCGCGAGCGCGCATGTGCGCGCGCGCGTTCGCGCGGGTGAGCGTGCGCGTTCGCGCGGGTGGGCGTGCGCGCGTCTGTGTGCGCGCGTGTGCCCGTGCGCGTATGTACGCGTGCGCGCGTGTGCACGAGCGTGCGTGCGCGCGTCTGCTCATGCGCGCGTGTACACCTGCGTGCGCGCGCGCGTGGTCGCGTGGGCGCGAGTATGCACGTGCGCGTGCTCGTGCGCGCTTGGGCGCGTACATGCATGTGCGCGTGTGTGCGTGTGCGAGTGCAAGCGTGCGCGCGTGCGCACGTGTTTGCGTGCGCGCTTGTGAGTGTGTGAGCGTGTCCGCGTTTGCGCGTGCGTAAGGTGTGTGCTTACGTGTGTGTGTGTGTGTACATGTGCGAGTGTGGCCGTGTACGCGTGCGTGCGTATGTGTGTGTGTACATGTGCGTGTGCGCGCATACGTCTGCACGTGTGTCTTTGTGTGACCAGGGTATCTCGAAACGTAGAAGTATACAGCCACCCGCAAACGTAATTGTAACAATTTGATTAAAAGCGAATAACCGGAAGTGCCAATTTAGTCCTGTCATTTTCTCAAAACCGGCTACGACGACTTTTTTAAATTGACTATATATTCTAGTCATAATGCGCTTTCGTATAATCTTAGCGGTTTCTCAAAAAGTTTTTCGTAAATCGAGTAACCGGAAGTACCTTTTGCATAAACTTGGAATAAAACAGCTATGAAACTATAAGTTATAGTTAAATGAAACTTTTTATTTGAGGTCATATCTGCGCTTGTATGTAAATCAATTCTAGAACCGGAAGTACCATTTTATTTCTGTCATTTTTAGACAAATCCCGAATTTTTATTTTTTTGTAATTTTCTTGAAATTGCCGCTAACGAATTTTTTGAAGCTTAGCATATTCTTAGTTATTTAATTTCATTTTATATGAACTAATAGACTTTGAAAATTGAGTAACTGGAAGTGCTTAAAGTAATAATTCTGAACAATATATATTTATGTTTTTACCTTCATAAGAATATACTAAAACCGGAAGTGCCACTTTACTTTCGCGATTTTTAAGTTGTTTGCGATTTTATCGAGAACAACTTTTTAAAATTTACTAGAGTTGTGTGCCACGTCAGAGATGGATAAACAAGCGCGTATAGCTTTCACTATAAGGATTGTGATTCGCAGTAAAATAAAAGAAAAATTGTCCGGCCGGCGGCTAGGGAGTGGGGTGTAGTTACCTAAAAAAAGAAGACGGTCGAAGTAACCATCGAGAAAACTATCAAGGTTGGCATGCGCAAGCTTCGTCCTCGTATCGCTGGAAGAAATCCCGGGATCGGTGCTGACGAGCGTCGGCGGTACCGAAACTGCTACGAGCTCGCGCAGGAAGCAACCTAAAATACCTAGAGAAAGAAAGAAAATGGGCGCCACACACTTGTAAATTGAAAAACGCTAGTGTAAATCTGGACGCACAAGAGTGAAAACGTCGTAGATTAATTCGGCGATAAAGGTTGCACTTAGATATTCTGCCTGACACACCTAGGATTATACAGATCAGTATTGGCAAGAATATTTATAACGTAATCTGAAAGAAAAATCAATTAAGACACAACAGTACATACTCGTAAATGCAAAGAAAAATCAAAGTAAGGATAAGATCAGTTTATTTTCGTTTCAGAAAGCAACAATTAGCATCTGGCAGCATACAGTTCATAGAAATCTTTCAAATAGGCGTAATGGTAAAAATTCAGTGAAATTTTGAGAACTGCCTGCATTGGCAAAATAACTAGTAAAGTATACAAGTAACAGAAAATTTTGAGAACCTCAAGCTAAGTTAACACATGCGTACTATAAAGTTGCAATATCAGGCGAAGTTATCGCGCAGATGTCCGATAGCACGCAGCAAAACTTAAAATGTAGAATTGAAAGTAACTTAAGATTTGAAAAAGGATAAATTTAAGGTGTTCGCGAACTTGATTACTCTAATTTAAATTAGATATAAAGCATCTACTAAGATCAAAAATTCTATAAAAGGTATTAATAATTGAATTAATTCAACCGGTCGTCGATCGACACTGCAGTGATGAGCGGCTTTGATTTTAAATACAGCATAAATAAGTGTTTAAAATTCTTACCCAATTAATTAAATTTAGTCTATCCAAGAACGCCTTTACTTAAATCATTCAGAAGAAACATATCAAAGTAGTAAGTAAAAGTATCGAAGTAAGTTAATGTTAAAGGGGCCGCGGACCTATACGCGCGGGAACGCCGGTCGCCCCCAAGAGACTTAATGTCGCGCTCGCTCTATGAATTTAGCATCGAGCGTAAATAACAAATCGTTGCATTTAGGAACGGGTTTTCCTATTACAAAACAATTAATTTCTATTTCAAAATTATTAGTAGAATATATATAGACAAAGTCAAACAATTATAATGATTAATTAGAACTAATTTTACTGAAGCATAAAATAATAAACTGTAGAAAATAAATATCGGAACGCAAAGCAACAATTCGCAGGTCCAAAAACGTAACGAGCTTTCGCCATCTTCGGCGGATGCCAGTAGAAAAGATAAGATAAACTGACCTGGATGATAGAAGTTTTCGGAGAAAAGAAACGGATTTTATGCTCAGTGAATCTTACATGTGTTTGATGCCCTTTTTACACGAACTTTGTGGTTTCTTTGTAAGAATGCGTTAAAGTGTATTATCCTAGAAAATTTCTGGAATCAAGCAGCGTTTTGCGTGTTTAGTAATTTGGGTAGGTAAACATTGCAATTATGAATCACAAAATAAACATCATTAATATTATAATTATTTGTGGACATTATTTGCATATCTATAATATATAAGAGAAAGTCGTGTGTTGTTACACCAGACTTTGTTAATATGATTTTATCCAAACGTTTTCGTTCATATAATTGGTTAGTCCAATGAGAGCATTATCAAGGAATTTTCTAAACGGTTCAATTGTTGCTATATTAGCGAAGTATAAAGTGCTTTATTGCAATAACGTAGAATTCTTCTTGTATTTGTTATGGAAGGTGTGATTCTGTTTAGAATTTCGATTTGATTTATTACTTTTTCTAGTAGTTCGTCTAGAAAAATCCTTGATAATGTTTTCTTTGGGTTAACCAATTAATTGAACAAATACGTTTGGATATATGGTATATACATTAATAAAAATTAATTAATAACATTACCGCCAATAGCAAGTTAAAATATTTCAGTTCTTGAGGATGTAATGTTTTTGTTACGTTTTGTATTACAAAATATAGAAATTTAAAAGAAACAATTCATATTTAATTACTTTAGTAAATATTTTTGCATTTAGATATTACTCTAACATTTTTAATCATTCTTTCAAGTTATTACTCTAAGATTACGGAACGTTGGCGTTGTGTTTTCGATTTTTACTTAAGGTTATTGGAAAATAGTTTAATATTCGATTTATCTTTTATTTTAAATTCAACAGAACACATTTAAATACTAATTGTTCATATTTAATTTCATATTGATTGATTAATACAGGTAAATGCGATTAAATTCTTATTCCGAAGTTTGAATTTCGTATGCTTTCGGGAAAACCGAGTCTGCTTTCGGACTTATGGTTAATGATACTCCACTTCCTTCTTCTTAACTAAGCGTCCCAATAAAATGCACGTTTAAAAATTATCCTACGTTATATTTCATTATTTTTAGTTTAAATTCTTCAAAATTTTCAGAATGTACTTGATTTGCAGTAAATCAAGAATTTTTATTAATTAAATTTCAATGCATTTTATTGTCAAGCTAAGCTGACTTTCAACTAATTTTTATGAAGGTTTCAGGGCGTTGACGGGTGGATTGGAGCTGATAATCTGAGCATTCCATTTTGAGCCGCCTAGAACTTATTAGTTAATTATTGAATTTGTCAATAGATTGAAATTGTAAATCAGTTTAAAGAAAACATCTTTAAAGGAATAATTTTGAGTGAGTCACGTTGAATTAATATATAGTTCGTGTTATCTAAGACCTTCGATTAGAGACCATTTTAGATTTGACATAAATGAAACTTTTTTGTTCAATGTATAAGATAGCATTAAGATATGCACAGTTTTTGTTGATTAATTCCTGTTAATTAATTAATCACTAAATGATTTACAATTACATTTCAAAAAGTTTTGATTTATGACAGGTGATCAATCAAAATAGATACGAGGGGGTCCGCTTTTTTAATCCTGGCTTTTTAATTTTTAATTTCGAGTTCAAATTTTAGGGTTGGTTTTTCAAAATTAAGGGTTTTAAATATTTCGAATAAAATCAAGAATTTAGCTTCAAAATTAAATAGTTGACACTTCATTAAATTTTGTTATAAGTTTTACATTTCAATTATTATCATTGTATACATTTTAATCAAGGAACAATTAAGAATTAACATAGTTATCAGCAACAAATAATGGCAGTGACATCTATTGTTTATATTAGGAGGTATTTTAATATAAATACTATAAAGAAGAAGATTCCTCCTAAAAATGATACGAACTTTAAAAATTAATTCGGCACAAGTGAAAAGCCACCAAACCATAATATGAACAATTCTAAGGCTTCTCACCAAAAGATCTTTAACCTAACTAAATAGGTAAAAATATAAAAGTTCCCATTTCCAAACAGCGCGACACAGCACCAGCAGACCAATGGTTTCGCCTTAGTGGGGCCCATTTGTGCTGGGTGGCTAGACACGCTGGTTGAAAATGCAAATGACTCTGCCATTATTTGTCATTGACACCCACACAGGTTTATGTGTTTAAAAGGAAGTTTTGCATTTTCAATCAGGGTGCCCAGCCACCCAGCACTGATGAGCCCCACTAGGGCGAAACGATTGGTCTGCTGGTGCTGTGCCACGCTGTTTGGAAATGCAAACTTTTATATTTTTACCTATTTAGTTAGGTTAAAGATCTTTTGATGAGAAGCCTTAGAATTGTTCGTGCTACAGTTTGATGGCTTTTCACTTGTGCCCAAAATTCGTGCCATTTTTAGGAGAAATCTTCTTCTTTATATTATTTATATAGTTACCAGTAATTAATTGTTGTGCTAACATGTATTGACATTCCTTTACATATTAGAACGATTACTGCTTTCTTTTTCTTTTTAAAGGTTTGTTCGAACAAACATTGCTGTTTCCAGAAGTCAGCTTCAGTAATTACATTACCAGGCATAATTCCATCATTTTGAGATTGGACCAATTTGACACAACAAACGTGCCAGTATCGTAAATATGCTTAATAATCGCTTGACTATTTTCTAAATTATTATTTTTTATTAAAAGAGATTGTTCATAAAACTACGTATAAGCAATATTAATTGTAAACTTTTGAATTTTGATCAATTTTGTGATTTAAATTGTTATTTAATATATTATGTTATTATTTTTATACGAGTTATCATTTATGTTTCTTGTGCAAGGCGAAGTAAGTCTTTTCTAGCAAACTTCATCTTTTTATTATTTTTAAGTTCTGGCAAATTAATTGGTCTGACGCCCTCTAGCGAAGACCTACTAAGCAATTATTCCTAGAACCAACATCTTGAGAACTCAGAAGTTTTTTTACCTCCGTAACTTTACAAAGAAGACTTTACAACAAAAATAGTTATGCTTTTAAAAATTTTGCCTAAATAAAATATCTCAAAAACTAAAATTTGTAGATAAATGAAATATTATATTTGTTTATTACCTTACCCTCGCGCGATAGTAAGATTTAGGCCAAAATCTACTAATTATTCTTGGCATTGTTAGAGTTTAGACAATTTTCTTGTTGAAATCTCTAACGATTTTTATAAACGTAGGTATCTACACGTGATCTAATCGGTTTCTATGGGAGAATCGTGCGAATTGACTAATCTCAGAAAATCTGCAGGTTTAGTTGGGTCACGTGTGGTTAATAACTTAGATGGGGGACCGCTGAAATTGTTAACATTTTATTCACATTTACTTGAACCAAAATTATTTAATTAAAATTTATTTTTTATGTGCGTAAGAAGCTCTGTTTTAAAAATAATGTCGACAATTTAATATGTTTAATAAAAAAACGTATTTTAATTCTGTTTAACTTTGTTTTAAATTTCAATAGCGAGCGTTGCCGTTGGAAAGGCGATGTTATGCCCTAAAAGATAATCTTGAAAAGTTAAGGGAAAACTATTTAATAAATTGTTGATTTGGCTTCAGGCCCAGAATTCTCTCAAAGCAAGCGATCAAATTTATTTTTATTATTTTAATTTATTTGGCCAGCGTTGTGTAAAACCTGTTGCTTGTGAAAAGGTCAGTACGTTTCCTTTCCAGGATGCCCAGGATAAACGTGACTGGCATAACGTCGCATACGTTTTAAAAATTTATAATTGTGTATGTGCTTTTAATTTTTAAAAAATTCTGAAATGCAAGAAATGATTCGGTAAAGTGTTCTTTTTCTGCAAACACAAGCTGGTTTTAGATTAAAAAGTGAAGCATAAATTGAATTTTTCATTAGATAAATTCGAATTAAAAATTTTGACGTCCTTTTTAAATATTTATTTGGTATTAGGAAGATGTCACTTAATGGGGCGAAATATGTTATTTAAAATTTACATAATAAAAAAGGTTAGTCATCCTACACATTTTAATATGGGATAAATAACAAACGGGGACGTTATTTAAATGAAAAGAGACTCGTATCAAAACTATGTTATTATAAGTTATAGCGCTTAATTTAAGAGTTTTACCATGGTATAAGATAATTATATAATCTTTCTAACAGTAACAGTTAAATAACAACCAGGACCATAAAGTTAACTTTTAAGATTCTGTATATTTCCTCATAAAAGTATGCCATAAAACATATACGAATAAAGGGGCTGGAAAGGCAGGCAGACGTAATTTACAATGCCTTAGTATAATTCAACCCGAAATTTTATCGACTACATAATATTTAATGTATTCGAGTGTTTAAACGCTAGTTTCTAGATTTTGTAGTACCTACGTATAGGGTTCTTTTAATTTTCAATCATTATAACATCAAAGTGTTATAGAATTCCATTTTGTAATAGTATATTAAAACACAAGTTTCATAAGGAATGATGTTATCACACGAGTTCAAGTTTAAAAAATCTGGTGTGAAACAACACACGACTTTCTCTTACGCACATAGATATGGAAAGTGTCCACAAGTGATTAAATTATTCTTTCCTTTATTTTGGAAACGGACACACATCCAACTTACTCCAGATACTGTCCCTGATAAATCGCTTCAACGTATTTATACAGGAAGAGCTGTAAGTTCACGGAAAAAGATGTCAAAGACAACCGTAGTAAGTTTCAAAAAATGTTAAAAATGTTTTCCAGAAAATCGCAAAAAATCTCAAAATCGCAAGAATAAAGTGGCACTTCCGGTCATTACATTTTAACTAAATTCTTGCCATCTCGTGTGTAGAAGATATATGACTTAAACATAGAATTTAAAAAAAAACGTTGTAGCCGATTTCGAGAAATTCTTGAAAAACCAAAAAATGACAAGAGTAAAGTGGCACTCCCGGTAATTAGATTTTAACCAAATTCTTGATATCTGGTAATCAGAAGATAAGAAACTTAAATATAGAATTTTAAAAAAATCGTTGTAGCAAATTTCGAGAAAATCTCGAAAAACCAAAAAATAACTAGAGTAAGGCAGCACTTCCGGTCATTAGATTTTAACTAAGTTCTTGACAACTTATCTGCAAAAGACAAAAAAACCCTAAATGTAGGATTCGAAAAAAGTCCTAGCCGATTTAGTGAAAATCTCAAAAAACCAAGAAATGACAGGAGTAAAGTGGCACTTCTAGTTATTAGATTTTAACTAAACACTTTAAATTTCATACACAAAACTTGAGAAACTTCAATATAGAATTTAAACAAAATCGTTGTAGCCAATTTCTAGAAAATCTCGAAAAACCAAAAAATGACAAGAGCAAAGTGCCACTTTCGGTAATTAGATTTTAACTAAATTCTTGATATCTCATGTGTAGAAGATAAAAAATTCTATGTAGAATTTAAAAAAATCGTACCCGTCTTCCAGAAAATCTCGTAAAACCAAAAAATGACAAGAGTAAAGTGGCACTTCCGGTCATTAGATTTTAACTAAGTGCTTGACAACTTATCTGCAGAGCATAGAAAACTTAAATATAAAATTTTAAAAAATCGTTGCAACGATTTAGAGAAAATCTCGAAAAACCAAAAAATAACAAGAGTAAAGTTGAGTAAAGTAAAGTTGTTGACATCTCATGCGCAGAACATAATATATTTAAATATAGAATTTAAAAAAAAATAGTTGTAGCGGATTTAGAGAAAATCTCGAAAAACCAATAAATGACAAGATAAAACGTGGCATTTCTGGTGATTAGATTTTAACTGAGTGACACACAACTTTCCAGCAGAACATAAAAAACTTAAATATAAAATTTTAAAAAAATCAGCGCCGATTTAAAAGAAATCTCGAAAAACCAAAAAATGACAAGAGTAAAGTGACACTGCCGGTTACTGGATTATAACTAAACTCTTCACGTCTCATGTGCAGAAGATAAAAGCTTAAATATAGAATTTAAGAGAAAACGTATCCGATTTCAAAAAAATTTCGATAAACCAAAAAATAACACGTGAAAAGTGTTACATGCATAAGATAAAAAGCAAATATAGAATTTAAAAAAATCGTTGTAGCCGATTTCGAGAAAATTTCGAAAGAACAAAAAATTACAAGAGTAAAGTGCCACTTCCGGTCATTAGATATTAACTAAGTGCTTGACAACTTATTTGCAGAAGATAAGAAACTTAAATATAGAATTTTGAAAAAATCGTAGCCGATTTAGAAAAAATTTCGAAAAACCAAAAAATTACTTGAGTAAAGTGACCCTTTCGCTTGTTAGATTTTCACTAACTTCTTGATATCTCATGTGTAGAAGATAAAACACTTCTATACAAAATTTAAAAAAATCGTTGTAGCCGATTTCGAGAAAATCTGGAAAGACGAAAAAATGTAATGAGTAACGTGGCACTTCCGGGTTTAACATATTAACTGAAATCATGACATCTCATGTGCAGAAGATAGAAAACTGAAATATAGAATTTAACAAAAATCGTAGCCGATTTCGAGAAAATCTCGAAAAATCAAGAAATGACAAGAATAAAGTGGCACTTCCGGTTCTTAAATTTTAACTAAATTCTTGATATCTCATACGTAGAAGATAAAAAACTTAAATATAGAGTTTTGAAAAAATCGTTGTAGCCGATTTCGAGAAAATGTCGAAAAACCAAAAAATGAAAAGAGTAAAGCGGCCCTTCCGGTTATTAGATTTAACTAAATTCTTGATATCTCACGCGTAGA
>JAHWXV010156196.1:0-14973 GCA_024586415.1 Phrixothrix hirtus
ACATAATAATTTTCTTTGCTAATACTTATAAAAAGCCAACACGATAAAACTTTATGTAAGTATCTGTGTTGTAGAAAATATATATATACACATTAGTAACACGAAAATTTGAAATAAATATATTGTGGAAAAACTTAGTCGACGGCCCTAACGTTATACGCCAGATATGTGTTATAATCTGAGTTCGAACGACTATTAAAATTCCACTATATTAAAATAGATTTGTATTTGTTTTTGTTAAGTTTAAAACCCCACGTTGTTGGGACAAATATACAGTAAAACGACGTTTAACTGGCCGTTCAAAGAATTAAAATTAATTTAATTTATCGTTATATGTTTAGTTGCCTAAACTCAAACTTCTATTTACTTTGTGTTAAACAAGTTGCCTACCTGTTCTTGATATACTGCAACCCACCCTACACTTTGCTCTAGAAGGAATAAAGTTACCTCATATCAAAACTCCACATTAAAAATTAAAATATCAAATCAATAAACACAGATAATAGGTTATTAAATTCAAATCTCTGTAAGAAAAATTATAAAATTCAAACTTTTACACACAAAATAATAATTAAAAATCAAATTTGTAAAACAACAAACTTTTATTTTAATTATATTCAATTTATAACAAAAAAAATATCAATTTTCAAAATAAATGACAAATTCAATTAATCTTTCTTGAGTTCTTTTAGCTATCAGTCAAGTCTACAAAGAATAGACAAACAAATTCTTTCTTAAGCTTACTCTAATAATAAATTCAAAATAAAAATTCTTCAATACTTTAAATTAAATTAAATTTATTCTACGAATTAATAAATTTAGTCTTTAAATTCAAGTTTGTTTGAACTTCTTTTATTCAAATCGTTATTTATTATGAACTGTTGTCCGCAATCACATTTATAATTTAATTTCACTAACCTTTTATAATGTAGTCTTGAAATTTATACACTATACTCGGGATACTTCTATGCTCCTTGGTATTGCTTAAATTGTCAATCAACTTTCCATTCTTACACGTTGAAGTGGTGTTGCAATTCCGTGTTTCTTTAAATAATTGCTGAAAAATTATTAAAAAATTATTTATAAAAACTTAGTGTTAACAATCGTGAACACTTGCTGATCGTTGGATTGTGATGTTATTGAATATTTATCCAAATCCTTTGGAAATAATTATTTATTGTTGTAAATTAACTTTATACTTTTTTTCTACAAGATGGTAGCCATTTACTTCTTCATCTAGACGTCAGTATTTTGAAATACCATTTATGAAATTAATTTAAAAATTCTTCTTTTATTGCAGTGGTAATGAATTACTTTGTGTTCCAAAGCTAGATGAATTTACTTAAATGTTGTTTAATATTTGCTTACCTGGCAATGTAACATCAGATAGTTTATACAATATTTAAATTCTTGCTAATTTATCTTTGCTCTAAATTATTCTTCCACTCCTAATATCTTCTTATTGTTTGTAATAAAATTCAATTTTATTCAAATTAATTTTCTCTTACTTAACACCAAACTTATTTCAGGTTAAGAATTCTTACTTTGATCAAACCTTAATCAATTTAATTTTAATCAATTATGAGAAGCATGATATACTCTTACGATGGTCAAAATGCAACTGAAAATTAGTGAAGATTCAACCAGAGACTAGGCCGAAATCGCTGAATTTGCACTATTTGAAAAATTTGCCAAACTTCAAATGGACATAAAATCTTAAACATGGGATTAATTTGGATTTTGAAAACATATTCTTGTTTCAAATTATTGACAGAATCTCTCTACAAAGCCTTATTAAATAATTTTACAATTTTAAAATCCTTTGGAGATCTTTGGTAACATGGCACCAAACTGGTTTGTGTGCAGGCTGAATTGTTTTAACATTTATAATATTTTATGCAAAATTTCAATTAATTAGATGGAAAACACTCCCATAATGTTCTACATCTTCCGATTATTAGTATTTTCCTAATTATTT
The DNA here is from genome assembly GCA_024586415.1 of Phrixothrix hirtus. Lineage (NCBI taxonomy): Eukaryota > Metazoa > Arthropoda > Insecta > Coleoptera > Phengodidae > Phrixothrix > Phrixothrix hirtus. The sequence continues at coordinate 1,979 of JAHWXV010156196.1, forward strand.
TGAAGAAAATTGTGTTTTTTAAAAGTATTATGCATTTAAAGATTCACACACTTTGTTTTAATATTTCACTGTTATTATGTTGTAATATTTAATTGCTCATATTGTAATCTTTATTTACATGTATTATATAATTTTAAACATATGCATTAATTAATTTTATCCCTTCAGTTTGAAGGTTTTGGGAATTTTTTATATTTATTTGAATTATCACAATTAGTAAATGCAAATGTTCATATATTTCATCCGCATGTGTTTACCAACATAATATTCTAAATTTTGCTTATATTAACATTTATGTACAATTATTTATTTTGCAATTTAATTTGCTAATTTTATCCCGGTTCCGATTTTTGCTCGTAATTAGTTATTTTCTTTAATTTATTGTTTTTCCATTTGAGAATTGAATCTTTTTATAGTTAAATCATCTTCCTATATTAATAATAAAAAAAATATTTTATATTTTTGCAACTCTATATACAGTTTGCTTTGAAATATGGGGTAACGTAACCAATTTCATGTCTTTATCCTACGTATGTGGTTCTATCTACCACAATACATTACTAAAACACTACTAAATGCAATTTATAAACGATTTTAAACTACAAAACTTTTAATATGTCAACCAAATCAAGTAAAATTTAGTAAGACGCGTGTGTTCAGTTTTGAAGCACTACCTGTGGTAGGCGTCACCATTGTTAGTGCATAGTTAAAGTGTCAAGCAAGTAGTGAAAGTTTTTGTTAATTATATGTGTGATTTATTTACTTACTGTGTATACAGAATAAGTATATTGCTGCATACGTATTACATAATGTTGAATTTATAAAATTTGACGTTTTTAATGCACAAGCACAACATATAACGTCACCATCTTGGTTAGTTAATTAAGACACAACTTTACGTGTTTAAGGCGCTTCCTTAGTATTCTTTATTCATTGTTTTAGACCTAATCATAATAAACCAACAAAGTAGGTAACACTACTTACAGATTGGTCGAGGAAGCTTAAATAATAAACAAAGTTACTTAAAAGGCAAGAAATATATAACTGAGAAATTATTAATAATGAACAACTTTGTTTTATTTAATATTGCCCACATTGTGAGAAATTATTACAAACAACTAAAGTTGAAAATATGTAGAGGAAAGTACCTTAATGTCGGACAGTTGCCCAATTTTGGACCCTAGTATATTTACAAAACTACAAAAGCATTTTCAAATTACAAATAAGCAAGGAACTGAACCAGCCGTATCCTTAATGTTTCTTAGTTTAAATAACTACCGCTAGAGAGAGTAGCACATGAACCATCTAAAAGTGGTTTATGAGTTTTTGTGAGTGCTGAAGAAACAGGTTATTTTTTATCGAAATTAAGTGAGTTAGCTAGCTTAATAGATTACACTAATAAGTTACCACCCTTATTAAGTATTCCCACATAATAAAACTGAATTATTTTAATAAATAAATAATTCAATTCAACTTAACCTAAAAGATACTTTGGTGCCTAATTTCGGACGCGTACTATTACCCAATTTCGGATGTCCGAAATCAGGAATCTAACTTGAACTAATCATGTTCTAGAATAAAATGCCGAAAGTACGAGGAAAGAGTAAGAAGTGGGACCCTCAAAATATGAAGCAGGCTATTGAGACTGTTAGAGCAAAAGAAATGGGGTACCTTAAGGCGTCAAAAATATTTGGAGTACCTAAATCTACTTTGGAAGATTACGTAACGGATACGAGTAAAACACCGGAGGAGCAAATTGCTCTTAGAATAGGAAGAAAGCCTACACTTCCAGAAGATGTTGAAAAAGATTTAGTTGCTTATTGTTGGGAGATGGATAAATGCTATTACGGCTTAACTGCTGTTGACATCAGAATGACTTCCCAACTTGCCTTAAAAAATGGCCTCCTTCATTCCTTTTCTGCAGTAAAAGGTTCTGCAGGAAAAAAGTGGCTAAAGTGCTTTTTATGTCGTTATCCAAATCTATCGCTTAGGAAACCCCAGAGAACTTCGAAAGCAAGAATAAATGGTTTCACTAGAGAAACCGTTGATTGCTTCTAGAACCTCTTGGTGACAGAAATGGAAAAAATTAATTTCAATCCAGCAAAAATTTACAACGTTGATGAAAGTGGTATAACCAGTGGCTAGTCAAAACGTTCAGTATTATTAGACTAAAGGGGAAAACACTAGTTGGGGCTATTACTGCAGTCGAAAGAGGAGCGTTAATTATTATTGTAGTATGTATGGAGGGTTTGTTCCGCCCCTGTTGGTGTTTCTTCGTAAGCAGTTGAAGGCAGGACTGTAAGGCGGAGAACCTCCAGGAACCATTGCGCCTTGCCATCCATCAGGATGGATTCAACAACATATATTTGCCAAATGGCTCCGTCATTTTATTTCGCACGTGAGGCTCTCATGATGATCCAGTATTACTTACTTTTGACTGGCACTATTTGCACACGAGGAACATGGAGGTGATAGATTTAGCACGGGAAAATCATGTTTCAATTGTGTGCCTTCCGCTCCATGAATCGCATCAAATGCAACCATTGGATTTGGCTGTCATGTGCCCCGTTTAAAACATATTACTCACAGCAAATTGAATTATGGTTGAAGACTAATCCTGGAAGAAATATAAGAGTCTATCAGATTTCGAAGTTGATGTGCCCCGCATAGTTGAAATTTTGCACTGCAGAGATCTCAGCCAATGACTTCCAAAAGGCTGGAATATATCCATTTGATAGGAATATTTTTAGTGAACATGATTTTATTATTGAGCGACAAAGGGAAAAAACTCCACCAAGTCAACTAACGCCTTAACCAGATAATCAGTCAATCACATCTGACGCAGCATATGAGAATAACAGAACACCCCCAAGACCGATTCAAGTTCAGAATACTACTCTCAGTTTAGGTAGTACCAGTGAAGCACTTAAGACACCCTACCTACGAGCTCAAGATATTAACCTATTGCTTTCCTGCAGTGGATCGTCCGAAGCAAATTGTAGAACAAGAAAATCTCGTCAAGGCTCAGCTAGCATAATTACCAGCACGCCTTGCAAGAATCAGCTGGAAGACGGTCTACAAGAACAAGATAGAAAAAAGCACGTGAAGGAAAGCAATAAACTAACGAAATTAAATAGAGAATTAACATCAACAACTAAGAAAACTAAAAACACAAAGAAGAGAATACCGAAAAAGAAAATTGTTGAAGAAGGTGATATGAAAGATTCAGATGATCCAGTTTTAGATGATAATTCTGATGTGGATGAAAAATGCAGTGATGAAGATGCTGAATGCATATTTTGCAACGGATTTTTTTCTGAGGACACTAAGGGAGAGAAGTGGATTAAGTGCATCATGTGCTTTCGGTGGGGACATAAGGATTGTGCAAACACTGACCGGAATAAAACATTTGTATGCGATTTCTGTTTAACTAAATAAATTTTTCAACAAATAAAAATGACGTCCTAATTTCGGATACCCTATCCGAAATTAGGAGACCTTTTTTAAAATAAGAAAATGTTTATAGTTTGAGTTAAAAATTAATAACTTTTTCCATTTTATAAATAAAACCATTTATCAACACAATGTTGTTTTTTAACCATTATTCCAAAATACAGACCCCAAAACGTTTTAGAAATATACATTTTTCTTAATAATAGTAGTTACTTTAGAAAGCTATCCGAAATTAAAGCACTTTCCTCTATTTGTATATAACTGTTTGTACATTACAATCTATTTTGATTATTTTCGACAAAGAAATGAATATTTATATATTTTGTTTTACTAAATTCTTTTTCATATTTTTCCAACAAATTCTTGTTGGATAATATAACCTAAATTATGCTCTGGTTTTCATTGTAGTCATATTTATGAATGTATTTTGTATGGTTGTTGCGGAAAAAAGTAATATCTACAAAATTTCTTGTCAATTTATAAAGTACGATCGTTTAAATTTCGAATTATGGTAGGCTATGACCCTTCATAAGTCTATTTCCATAGCTGTGTTTAAAGTATCCATCAAAAGAGCACAGCCCAACCAAATTGAAAATTTAAACGATCGCACGTTATGGGCTACATAACTAACAAACTGCTCTAACGTAAAAGATAAACCGGCTTTAAAAATTGGGGTGAACATTCGTTTTTTCGAAACATTTCGAAAATGAGGGCAGCTAGAAAAACCTTCAATTGGCACTGTCCTTTATTTTTCAAGATTTTTTCATTAATTTATATATCACCCAGTGGCGTATCAACTTGGAGGATAATAACGTAAAATGAAGGGTAAAATACCCTATAATGCAATAAACGAGGTACGACAATTAAGTAATGAGACTGATTTTTTTGCAAGATATGGCAACCCTGCAGCTTGTGCAGGCGCTCCATCTTTGACCTTGGTCTCTAAGCTACTTCTAATCCAAGTGGCACATCGATGCGGCCGCTCAGTCGTGAGTTGTGCTGAAATAAGGGATCACGTGTTTTTATCTCTCGTTACAGAAATGGAATCGCGATATATTGCGCAACGGTATTCCATTTCTTTTTGTGTTAAATTGGATGAGAATGGGACGACAACTTACGGTAAGCTTCAGAAGGTTTTTGAAAATAAGGTTATGTCAAGAGCTCAAGTTTTTCGTTGGCATAAAATATTTTGTGAAGGCAGAACGAATATTGGAGATGAAGACCGCAGTGGACGATCATCAACCTCACGGACTGATGTCAACATAGATAGGGTGCGTGAAATTATACGATCTGATCGAAGATTATCCGTTAAAATGTTGGCGCAATGACTCAACATCAATAGGGAAACTGTTCGTCAAATACTAACTCAAAATCTGGGTATGTGAAAAATTTGTGCAAAAATGGTACCCAAAAATCTCGCAGACCAACAGCGAGAAACGCGGGAAAATGTGACAGTCGATTTGTTAGAGCAAGTGGAAATCAATCCAGATTTATTGAGCCGTGTTATCACTGGTGATGAAAGTTGGTGCTACTAGTACGATGCAGAAACAAAACGTCAAAGTTCGCAATGGTGTTCAAAAGGATCACTCAGACCAAAAAAAGCTCGCATGTCAAAATCAAAAGTGAAATGCATGTTTGTGTGCTTCTTCGATTCCAAAGGCATTGTCCTAGCCAAACAATTAACCAATATTTCTACAAAAAAATTGTAGAAAGACTTCCAAAGAGAGTTCTCCGTGTCCGTGCAAACATTGCTGATAATTGGATTCTTCATCACGATAATACACCATTCCATACTCCACTGTCTGTGTGCAATTTTTAATCTCAAAACGCATTTCAGTACTTCCACAGCTATCTTATTCACCCGGTATCGCTCTGTGCGACTTTTTTCTATTTCCAAGAGTCAAAATGGTGATCAAGGTACATCAGTTTCATACAACAGAAGATGTCCAAAAATCTGTGACGGGGGTCTTGGAGGACATTCCAAAAGAAGAGTTCCAGTAATGTTACCAAAAGTGGTAGAAGTGCTGGAATAAGTGTGTGCAAGGAGAAAGAGATTACACTAAAGATGACTAAAAACATAAGTGATATTGTAACGATAATTAGAAACAATGAAAATCTAATTGAAGTTGCTAAAAATTTCTAACACCCTTTAGAATAAAATAGATAATGTAATCCTAAGTGACTCATTGCGGTAATTGATACCCGTCAATTCAGTTAAGTCAGCAACGAGTCATAGAATTGTAATTTATTGTTGTGACTAATTTCTTATTCTAGATTAATCCATAACATTCTAGCATTTATCTTTTCTATATAAACAGCAAATTGAGTTCCCTTAGTTAGTTTTTGTTAGAATCTTGTACTGTGCATTATTGATATAAATATAAATATACATAAATAAATAGATATAAATGTTTGATATCAAATAAATATTTAAATAAATCAGTGTATATAGTAAATTATAATTTTAGTGAATTTAAATAAACATTGTAAAACAATCAACTGGTTTCGTTACAATATCTTTTTTCACATCAGTCTCATTACTTAATTATCGCACATCGTATATCAACTAATTGAAATATTTTACATATTCGAATAGTACATTAACAAAATCTAAGTTAGGTGCTTTTGTTGAAAATTGCAAACGCACGTATAAGGGCTGTACCAAAATAAAGAATTTCTTTGTAAGCTGCACGTTTAGTATAATAAAGTACACTAAATTAGTCTATTTAACAAATGTATCTATATATTGTGATAAAAAATGTCTATTGTATACTTTTATTACTTAAACGGCAAAACACACTTGCAATTTGGGTGAAAACGCGAATCCGTTAAACATTACAAAACGAGTAAATTTTGTAATATTTGAACCAACTGAAATTTAGAAACCATAATTGTGCTTTATATCAGTGGTAATAATATTTTATAGTAGTATCTTTGAAGCTTAAGACATTACAAATCTTTGTTGTGAATTACTATAGAGTTCAATGAAAATATCCACAAATGTGTTTTGCAGGTTATTATTATTATACCATATATGGTTGATTGTTTTACTAGTTGCTTGTCAGAAAAAGATGGAAAGAGCTCCTAATATAAACAGATATCATTGCTCGCAATAAAACAAATTATCAAGGTCAAGGTTAGGGGTTGCAATTTTAACAATAGTGATGGCGTTCAAAGAAGTGTTTTAAACATAGGGGCTTATTAGACCATACACATATAATCATAGTGCATGCCTCACATACACTACACTGTAGATTCATATCAGTATCGGTTTTAAAAAATGCATATTTCACCAACTTTTAAAGCCAGATAAATGTGTAACAAGCAATTGAAATTATTTTCAGTTACTGATACTTATATGAATCTACAGTGTAGTGTGTGGTGCACATACTGTGATTAGATGTGGTTGGTTTGTTTAAAACAGTTTTTTGAAGACTATCACTATTGTGAAAATTGCAACCCCTAACCAGTCAGTACCTTGATAATGAGTTTTCATTATAAGCAAGAATATCTGTTTACATCAGGAGCTTTTTCTGTTCTTTTCTGACAAGCAACTAGTAAAACATTGGATCATGTATAACATAATATTAATAAACTACATTTGCAGATATTTCCATTGAACTTCATACTAATTCATAACAAATATTTGTAATGTTTATTGTTTATTTTAGCTTCCACATTATCCTCAGAGATACCACTATAACTCATTATTACCACTGAAATAAAGTGCAATTATGGTGTCTAAATTTCAATTTGTTCAAATATTGCACATTTTACTCGTTTTGTGATATTTAGTATATTTTATTATCCTAAAACGTGCATTTACAAAGAAATTGTTTATTTTTGTACAGCCCTTACATGCATTTCATCAAATACATTTAACTTAGATTTTTTAATGTACTATTCGAATATGTAATCAGATTATGGGATATTTTATCCTTAATTTTACCCCAATGCCCCTAAGTTGGTTTCACCACTGGGATGATTTATAAATTAATGGAACGATCTTGAAAAATAAACGGTAGTGCCAATTGAAAGTTTTTTTCTATCTGCCCTAGTTTTCGAAACATTGTGAAAAAATAAATTTTCGCGCCAATTTTGAGGGAGCGCATCACTAAAATTTAATTTCTTTGCGGAGTATTTAAAGTTGCCTACCTACTTCTATACTTTCAATTTCCAAAAATAACAATCGTCCACGTGCTCTGCGAAGAATTCAAATTTATACAATGCAAAGAGGATTAGCATCCTTTCATGGAGGGCATTATTTACTATTTTGGAAAACAATTGAATTTCATAAAGTGATTTGTTTTATACCTAATTGTTAAAGGATATTTGGTAAAGCATAAAGAGTGGCGATCTTTTTATTTTTATTTACGTAATGCATTTTTGCTTTACCTAACTTGTGTCGAATTATTAACTTAGTTAATCCTCTGGTAATCTGTTTATTTAACATAATGAAATATGACTCTCTACGAGTGTATTGTAAATATGTAAAATGGGTTGCCTATTTTCTATTTTGTTTTTTAAAAACCCATCTAACACGCATTATATTTTGTAATGATTTTTGATTAACTATATGAATTTAACTTTTTGTCAAAATTTGATGTCATTTTTTATATCAGTGACTAGACAATGACGAAAAGATATTTTGAAAAACGAATGAATTATAAGATCTGTATTGAATTTTAAAATTGGAGCTATATGTATTTTATAGCAATTAAAAATGTATTAAAAAATAAAAGATTAAAAAACGCTTTTTGTCATTGTCTTCTTAAGACGTTGAACTATCAAACGAGCCACCGTCCTATCTTTCAACATAATATTTGTGGCTTATATTATGACAGAAAGATAGGATATTTTCTGCATCACGGATAGTACTGGTGCACCCCGTTAAATGGATTCTGTTTCTGATAAAAGGAATACGTGTCAATTATTTTTGTCTATAGTATATGTGTGCAAAGTTTCAAAAAATCAGGAATTTACATTTAGTGAGGTTCCCTGGTAGTGCAGCTTGTTAGTTGTGTTGCCTATATAAATACAAAATAAATCTCTATATTAGTCTCTTTCAGAATTATAGGTGCATAATTAATCCGGCATTTTCTCTATATACTTGGAACTTTACCTTACCCAAAATAGTAATGTTTGAAATTGATGTATTTATAGTGTATTAAACTATTTGACCATTTCAATTACAAATAAGCTTTCAACAGTTTTTAGTATACAACCATTGATTAGATATTTAGACCTGCGATTAATACTTTATGTAACTAATTGTTATATTCTTTTGATTTATTTTGACTCAAAAACAGTATTGAAATATGATTCAAAATTAAAAAGTCATTTAAACTAATTTTTTAATAAAATAAAACAATATTAGGAAAATTATTACTTAAATGTTAAAATCTCCTTGGGTTCCATTTTAATTAATTTTAACCATGACTTAATTTAAATTTAAATATGTATTTACAAAAACAATTTTATGTAGCGCTATCTAACAGTAAAGAACTTAAGCACAAAGTTTATTTACCTGTACGCCAGGTGTGCTACAATCGCAGGTGGTAATTAAAGGTAAACAGTGAAAAGACTATTAGTTGAATAGTTGCAGACTGTAGTGTATGTTTTATGTACATAATTAAATTATGAAGTGTTAAAGGTGTTATAAATTCGTGTGTGCAGTGATCAAATTATGATTTGGATTAGCTAACATAAACTACAGGTAAATAATCAAAATGTTTTATAGAAAAATAAGAAATTCCGATTAACTTACACGTCTATAGTACCTATCATCAAATAACTGTTAATTTCAATCCGTTAAATGATTTCTTATTTCTCAATTCTGTGAAGTTAAACGTAGAACTTTAAAAAAATGTAAGTTTACGTCAGGTAGATTCCTTACAGAAGTTAAGTTTCAAGGTCTTTTACGACCTTGCTTTTGCATTCTTTTGAAAAAACCGGCATGGAGTATAGTTAAATGAGATTTTTATGTAGACCGGTATCTGCTACTCTCTTTTAGCTGTCATTGAAAGGATTGGTTTAAAGAAGATTATTGTATCTTAAAGTTAGATTCAAGGTACCTACCTTAAGGTCAACTACTTTATATTTTGTTTAAAAATTAATTTTAAGTCTTATCTTCTGAACAACATTTTTCGGAAGTTCCTTTTATAATAACGATTGAGTAGAATTATCTCATTTTTAACACTTAAATCTACAATTCTATTTGTTTTGCAATTTATCTTATATTAAAACAAATAAAATGTTTTAGTGCAAACACATTTGGTAAATGAAGATGAAGATGCGCATTTTTCTTTTTTAAAATGCCGCTTTCGATTAAGTTTTTAATTGTTCTACTCTTAATATAAAATAAAAATAAAAAGCATTCAATTTTATTTTGTTTTTATTACATACACCTGAATAGACCAGTGCGTTTCAAACTTTTTGCTGGATTATAACTTATTGAAGAAATGATTCTTCATCGGTAGATAGTCCGCAAGGGTTGTACATTAAAAACCTCTTTGTAAAAATAATTCATTCTTCTTTTAATTAAATTTAACAATCAACGTAGGTACATACATATGCTTCCTATTAAGAAGAATCAGATATTCGAAGATTAGAGAGAGAGCATAAAAATACAAGTGACCTTGAATTTTCATATTTTGGTAAACCAGTTGACTAGAATTAGTACAACCTCCAAATAGCTGTTTCTGTAAAATATCGCAAATGAAATATTTATCTTATTTTATATTGAAACACCGTCTAAAATTAAGGGGATAACACTTCCATATTTAACTGTATACAAGAATTTCTCATACAAAGAATTCCCGAGAACTCTCAAGAATTACCGGGAATTTCCGGGAATTCCTAAGAATTCTGCGAGAATTTCTAAGACTTCCTTGGGAATTCCTCAGACTTCTTCGAGAATTCCTTAGACTTCATCAGAAATTCCTCAAGAATTCCTGGTTAATGTACATAAGAATTCCCAAGCACTGGTTAATAGCGCCATTTGCTAATATCCAAGAAAAAGTTAAAATTAAACCAACGAAGATCTCCAATGTACTTCCCATCAAATGAGGGGAAGTTATCATATGACCTAGAGACCAAAAGCAGCAATTCCCAAATCTCCGATTCATCAATACTTCCGAGAGGGAAACGTACCTTCACGATAAAATTAGAAATTAGATAGATAAACTATCTGAGCAGCCTAATTCTTACTATTAGACCTTTTTCCCGCCACTCCTGAAACATTTTATTACTCTTCGTCGTACATTTTTTGAACACTATTTGCCCTTCCCTAACGTCTCTTACAAAGAGCGTTATAGAAAGATCACTTAGCCAAATATTTGACGGAAACTTCTTGCTTTGTCCATTTTTGAAAAATTTTATGAGATTCTAAGGCCTCCTTGTTTATGTCTCCATTCACAAAAAGGCGCATCGCAACTACTTTCTTGATCTCAATCTTATCATCAGCTCCACACCATGAGCTTAATTCTTCGAAATTCTTTACTTGAAATGCTGTAGAGCAGCGTTTCTTAAACTGAATTCCGCAGAACCTTGGGGTTCCATGAAGATCACTCAGGGATTCCGCGAAATATGCGTGTTTTTCATGTTTCATTAAAAACATACTATTGAAACAAACCGGGAGTTTCACGATAAAAGTCGAGAGGTAAACCTATTGGGAATTCTTATGTAGACGTTCATCCAGAATTCTTGATCAATTCCTGAGGAAGTCTTAGGAATTCTTGGGAATTATCGGGAATTCTCGAGGAATTCTCGGGAATTCTCGGGAATTCTCAGGAATTCTTTGTATGAGAAATTCTTGTGTACAGTTAAATGTAGAAGTGTTAACCGCTTGATGAAAGTGTACATTAAAAAGGAATTCCGCGTGTCAAAAAGATTAAGAAACACTGCTGTAGAGAAAAGTAAACGTAGATACTTCCTAAAGAATATCGAATTTAAATTGTTAGTAACCTTCTCATCTTTGCTGATGTTTCAGTGTCGCTAATCAAGAAAAACAGAACATATAATGAAAATTTTATGATCTATGATAGAAGGCTATTGAGATTTGTTTTCTACCGCTCTTTGTCCAATATAAAGAAGCTTGGAAACCCTATATTTTTATTTTCAGTCATTAGTGTACTCTCCTTCAAAAATGTTCCATGTAAATCTTTAATTTTTCGCAACAAAATTTTATAGGCCACAGACCTCATTGATGACCAGTTGATCGAAATATTTGGTTTTTTAAACTTTCTGTTATCACCTTACTGTAAAATATCAAATATTGTTACCTATAAAAGTTATACTCTTATTATCATGATATGTTAAGATTTCTTAAAGGTTTCATCTGTATTTAAATCCAAGTTAATAATTATGATATCATGGTGTCATTCTTCATGATGAGTCACTGTTTTTTCCAGGGAGTAAATGATTGGAAATTTTTGTGTACATTGATAAGAAATCCTGGAGAAAGTTTGGGAATTCTTCAAAATTCTTGAAATTCCAAAGAAGTTTTTGTTCTAAGAATTCTTGTATGCAATTGACACTAACTTATCAAAAATAATGAAGGAAAAAGATTTATCGAATTTTCTCTCAGCGTAGGAGGTTATCTACTATCGTTGAAATCACATTGCTTTAATGCCACACCATATCAAAATTGTAGGAAAAGACAGAAATATAGGTATTTTTAAATTTTTAACACACGATTAGAAACGTTTCTGTGAAGAACAACCACAAACAAGTATAAAAATTTATTATCGCTCTGTATATTAATTTGTTTTTAATTTCATGTTAGCAGAATTTAGTACACCTTGAAAAATACTACCTCTTTGAAAACCATTTATAAAATTAACAACCTTGACTGAAAAAAATTTGTATTCTCACCTCAACATTGTGATTTCACCCATTCTTTAATTTCTTATAGATTGTGCAAAGAAATCTATTTTCACTAACGCGGAAATCATTCTTCTAAGATTATAAATGTAAAAAACATACTTCTAAGTGGTAAAGTAATGAATACAAATAGCATGACGGTGCAATAATCCATTGCCCACGTTAGTGCAGTTAATGAACCACGATTCTTGTTGTATAAAAGTAATACAAAAGAGCGTTGCATACAGCATTCAAACTCTAAATTCGATGTGTAACTTTCTATATGCTATAAACAGTAATAATGTAGAAGAAAAATTGAAGATTCTATCGATAAGATTAGAATATATATAGGTACAGCGTGATAGATGTTAAAAATAACTCTTATCCTGCTTCAATTTTTTCAGAGAAAATTAGAAATCTCTTATAGATACGTATTTAAAAAAGTTTCAATTTACAAATAGTTTTATCGATTGAATAAACATGGCCGTATAGCAAAACTAAAACTAAATGTTTTTGTAAAATCCATAGATGCGCTAAGACAGTAAACCTATTGCAACAAAATTAGAAACAATAAAAACTCAACGGAACATTATGGAACAATTCAAAAGGTTCCTTATAATTAAGATGGATGATGTAATCACAAATGACTCATTACTGTAATTCATATTTAAATAAATAAA
>JAHWXV010156217.1:0-10500 GCA_024586415.1 Phrixothrix hirtus
TTTACGGCGTCGCGGCCAGTGCGACCTGTACCACGTGATTATAACAACCATATAATAGACAAAATAATAAAACAGAAATAGATGTAGAGGAATTCAGCTTCATGTTTTATTTCTTATTTATTAGATATTTTTATTATTGTTTCCGTATTAACTACAGTAGCAGAAAACGATGAAGCTAGTAGATTCGAGGTATAAAAAGTCGACGGAGTCCTTAGACTCTTCAATTTTTCGACACAGTGCGATCACTTCTTGAATGGACGTGACCTTGGCGAAATCTAATTGTGTTTGATAAAAAGGTACGATGTTACGAATCCAAATCCGTAATTGGGTCTTTTTTGGCAGTGGTTCGCTTAAGCGACTAAACAGATTCCTCATAATAGTAACATAAATGACAATACTCTCATTTTGTCCTTGGGTTCTAGACTAGATCTCATCAAGAGCTTGCCTTTATAATTGGAAGGAAGAAATTCTTCTTTGAGTGCCTTAACTAAACTAGGCCAATTGTCAACTTCAGAATGGATCGCTCTAAATCATACGAGTGGCTTGTCGCTAAATAAATCGATAGCCTGTACAAACAATTGGTCATCCGTAACACTTCGAGCAGATTTCAATTCTTCTACTCGTTTTAAGAAACTATTTATAGACATTTTTATTTCCTGAAAAATTTAAATTCCATTTCGCCACGGGGATAGCTTCCTGAACAACACATGGCATCACCTTCGTCTCAACTGTACTGTTTATACTGGATGGGTTAGCCTCTAAAAAAGAAGGTTTGAGAAAACTTATGTCCGCTTCCACCTTAGGTTTAATCCTTTCAACCTTGTCCTGGAGGTCTTCTAGGTCTGATAAATCAATTTGAGGAACGACTATACGAAATTTCCTCGTATTTGTCCATCACGGTAGTTAACCTTACCATAAAGTCGGCTTTTAACAATCTCTCTGAGTCAGAAGTCGGATTCGAATGTGAAATTCGAAGACGTAAAACGGCTACTAAAGTTTCGATTTCGGATAATAGAGACTGAGAGATGTCCTCTTTGAGAATCTTTACCTTCTGCTCTACAATCGTCAACTCATTGGTAATGGCTTCCGAATCCTCAGCAAAAGTAAAGGGATACTCCATTAATGTAGGAACAACCAATTTTTTTTAAAAGAACCTTTTGTAGACACTTCCTCAGCGTGAATAAGTCGCCTTCAATGGATAAGTTACGTCTACGCAAATCGTAGTGAATTTGTGGCAATGTCATCAAGGTAGTCTGCAACATGTAACCCATGATCACAGTCTTTCTTATTTATGTTTATTAATAGCTAAGTGTTCAATTCAAGATACAGTTCAAGGACTAACTTTGAAGCAAATAACTTTCCAAAATTATTTCGAAAATTCCCGTTAATTGTACCAATACACAAGACTTTACATAAAAATAACTAACATAGTTCTTCACCAAGAACAGAATTCAACTATACTGACGTTCAGCAGAAACTCCAATCAATTTGCTAGGACCCAATATTTGAAGATGGCGCTAAAAAAATATTCGACTAATTATGTAGTATCCTGTATGTAATAAATAACCTGTGTTCAAGAAACAAAATTCCGTCACTAAAAATGACAACTTAACTGACAATAGAACTTTCAACAAACGTCAATATTAAAATGACCAACCTATGAAATAATAAATTACTAGAAAAAAAAAATGAAATTTTTTTCCAAGCGTCAGTATTAAAATGGCAACTTACGAAACAATAAATTACTAGAAAGAAAATGAATTTTTTCAATACGTCAGTATTAAAATGACAAACCTACAAAACAATAAATAACTAGGAAAAAAATGAATTTTTTCCAAACGTCAATATTAAAATGACAAACTTAATTCAAATATGAAATTATCCTCAAATGTCAAAATTATTTCTTTGAAATGGTAATCTCGTGACACACTCACGTTAAGGTATCAAATTAAACTCTAGTTTAACGCTACAGTGGTGATTTACAAATATGTAGACGTATAAAAAATATGTAAACGTCAAAATTAGTAAACCTATCGAACTGTTTCTAAGCCTCACGTAGAGGCGCCAATTATATTATTGTTACAGGCGCGTTAGCCGTTACGCCCCAAAACGATACCGATGTCCCACTAGATCCTCGGAGGAGGAAGGGTTCCAGATAAATTGCACCAGCACCGTCCGCGCTCTAAGAGAAACTCTGGAAACGCGTACAAGGATTCGAAGTATAGGGGGGGGGCACTGCCCCTGGTGGGTCGTATACTGAATAGAACTGTTCCTCGGAACAGGGAAAAGCGGTTCCGTGGCCTATAGCTATGTTGTCACGGGGTTGCTTCTTACCAGGGCCCCCAAATAATAATATAAGTTAAGACCGTGGATAAAGGGAAAGGTACCTTAACTAACACATATCCCCTGAAATACAAAGTATTAATTATTAACTTATTCTAAGTTCAAAATGAAAGTCAAGTTGAGTAATGCGATATATCTACTGCTAAAGAAATGGCTTATTTAGCATACACACAAAAAAACAACAAGATACAAAAGTTCACAGGTAACTCCTCCGTCTCTTGATTCTGGTTTAATTCAAGAGGTGCGGGGAAAACTAATCAATATACGCACATATGTGTGCATAAGCTGGACAGGAGGTATGTATTAATAGGCTCTCCTCACAACGGGAAAGTTTACGCTGGCCTCTACAATGGTTGGCAGCCGGAACGTCAAATTAAATTGGACTCTCGCCAATATGCGTTGATATTTCGCTTACGCCCTTCACAAGCAAACAATAAGGAAGCAAAAGAGCAATATTATAAAAGGTACCTTAGTATTATTCGTCACTTCACCGGGCTTCTTGATTGGAATCAACCAGAATCGCCAATCGTGATTTACTTATGGATTTCTACATCCGCAGAGGTACCTAACATATCCAATGAAGCGGAGTCGAAAAAAAGCAGGTCAATCTCCATAGATACACTATTCAATCTCTCAGGCCTATTATTCCGACGTACCACATTTACGGAGTCCTTATACATACCTGAACACTTCAATCAAAGAAATCGCACACACGACTGATTCTTTCAAGTACAAACTACGCGTGTTTTAATTGCCACGCGCGGGGGTCTCGTGACTGTTATTACCAATTATACATCGACGAAATCCACCAGATGTGAAAAATCGCCTCAATTGTCAATTTAATTTCGATTACATATTTCCCAATCGTCACGAAGCGTAGAAAAACGCGTCTCTCGTATTTTATCCGACAGGAATCTCTCTTTATTTATTATTTTTCGTTATCCTGCCAACCACGCCGTTACTCAGAACATACGGTGGTAAATTTTAAAAAAAAATTGGTTTATTAGGTGCGGGACGCCAACAAAACCTAACAATTTCTATGTGAACTATAAATTCTAGAATATACAAGAAAAGTTGGAAAAGAATGATTCATTTAAGCTGGTAATCTGACATAGGGCATGCCTTACCACAGTAATACACTGGATGATTCATAACACACGTCATTGCTAATTTGATTACATAATTATAGACTTTGTTAGTTTTATTCTACCAATGTACTTGTTAAAAAATGTGATATAGTTAAAAATTTGTGATGGTGTACCCTCAATTTTGCAGCTAACTCTACATATATAGAGGGCGATTCATTAATATTGCGAAAATTTTTAGGGAAGTATAGGGTATTGAAAAATAAGCGGAGTCTTTTATATAATATTTTTTCCTCCGAAGCCTTCACGATTATTATTTTTTCATTTGAAAACTAACGATTCTACAACAAAATGTAACGAGAGAAAAAAGTTTTTAAATAAAATAAGCTAATCAATACATATTTTTTCATAATTACTTTTCTACGCGTTAAAAAGTTGTACTAATAAATATTGTAAGGGGTGTCTATTTCACCCCCTTCTGATAGTAGGGGAGAAGTGCAACATAACTCGTAATATTAGATTTAAACTTATGCCAAATATTATTTCTGAATGTTTAACTAAATTTTAAATATTAAAGAAAAACCATATTTTTTCTAAAACTTTGGTAGGGCATAACTCCTCGTGAAGGCTTCCAAGGAAAATATATTATAGGAAATGCCCCACTTATTTTTCAATAAACTATTCTCCCCTAAAATTTTTCGCAATATTAATGAATCACCCTGTATGTATCTGAATTCAAATAATTATTAATAATCGTGGGCTTGGATTGATATAGTAGTTAGCATGTTTACCCCTACGCCCAATCCGACCGAGGTTGGTAAATTTTTCATTGGAAAAAAATTTAAATACACGCCTTCTTCTCGGACAAGGAAATAAAATCATAGGCCTCGTATTACTATGATGTTTGACGGTGGAACTCCTCTAGATTCGGCATGGAGAAATAACCCTAGTAGTTGAAGCCAACTGTCTCAAAGTATTTTCTGCATATAGAAGTTTTAGCCACACAACATAATAAAAGAACTATTAATAGGCACAGTGCATTTATTTAGAATGCGCTATTTTCAAGAAAATCAATTTGAAGGTTGTATTGTGTACTATTTTTTGCTTGTCAAAAAATGCCATCGATTTGAACTAAATAAAACGGTGTTTTGAAAAACACAAAATTATTAAAATAAATAAAAATGAAAAAGAAACCTAATGAAAAATAATAGTATATTGTGTACCAAGGGACTAAAGTGCCTCGTTTAATTCCGTGAAAGAAAGTTTATTTCTCGATCGATAGCGAAATACCTTATTTTTTGCAGTTCCGAAAAATTTGAAATCAAAATGGACGAAGAAAGTAAAATTTCATGATTTTAACATTGACAGTTCACGGCAAATGCTATTTAAATTTTATTTGTGAAGAGCTATAGTAACGTTTTCATATGTAATTTTAATTGGTTAATTTTTGTTATTGGCATGGATTTACTTTGTTTATGCGGGATTAAATTTGCTTTATCTTCCTTGGAGCTAAAGTAAAATTTTAATCCCTTGAGATTGAAGGTGTCGCATTACTCATGGAAACAAGTGATTAAATGTGGCGTTTAGTATCGGAAGTGCAAAAAAAAATTCGACAAAGTCTGGTAAAACTCGATCAACACTAATGTATGGATGATAGGTTTATCTTGGTTGGAGCAAGTTTGCCTGTGTTCGCATTGACGCGAGTGTTGCTAAATGGTATGAATTCAAAGGGGTTCGGGCGCGCTTTGGCAAACTTCCTTGTCTACCATCTTCTAAATTATAGCAAGTAGTGATGCGTTGACTAACATTTAGAGAGTTGACTAAAGGTTTGGAATAAAATTCATATAATTTTAATTCTTGATTTGCCGGGAAAATCCAAAAGCATGTTAACTAGTTTCTTCACTTTTGCGTCTCTTTATGAAGTTTATAGATGTATATTGTCAACTAACCACCTTTAGACGTTATAATCTTTTTTTTCAAATGGAAACATGCGCCTTGATAAGGCTCGCTTAAAGGATTGAAAGAACTTCATTTAATGGTACTATTGTAATTTTTTGTTCGTCACGGTTATTTTGGAGAAAACAAAACTTTTCAATTTTTAATCCAAACATTTTATCAAATAAATACATTATCATTAATAAGATACTTATGAAAGATAAAAATATGACCATCATGTCGTATTTGAAAAGCCCCACTTCGAACATAAAAATTGCCTATTGAGGTTCTAATGGATTTTTGTGGTATGTTCCTCATTTCAATTCTTATTCGATTTTTCAGTTCTTCAATTGGGTTGGGTCTCTGTTGATACACCTTAAGATGTCCCAAGAGAAAATAGTACAAAGGAGATCGGAGATCGCGGGCGCCATTCGACCATTCGTATCTAAATTTAGTACCTTCCCAGTACGCCACAGCAAGATTTTGGTTTAAATCGGATAACCAGAAGTACCGCTTTATTGTTGGGATTTTTACGTTTTTCACGATTTCTCGCATTTCCTACGCATTTAGTATCCTGCCACGCAAAGTAATCAGTTTCTTTGGGAAAATTGCGTGAATCGGATAATTGGAAAAAAATCCAGAGTTTAGCAGTTTGCCGCATGGCTAAAATAAATACACTCGTAAATTAATATTTAACGATTCATAAACATCATTTACATTATTCACTTTTTATTTAAATCTTTAAGATGTATGTTCTTTATTAAATTGAAATTTAATTTATTAAATTTTATTTTACATAAGAAATTAATTTTTTGGCTGATGTCGATAATTTAAATTTAAATGTAAAATAGATTATGGAATATATTGAGGGCTAAAATAATATATTTTGCAGTTATTTTGTTATACAAAGATTCAAAATATAGAAATATAAACAAATACAATTTTTGATACTTATATAAATGTCATTAAATGATTTTTTGTTAATATGCGTAGTTGTGAAACATGTTAACTGGTAAATATTCTGAAGCATTCAGTCCTAAAATTTAAACCCTTATTTTACATTTGTTCCTAAATAGAAATGTGGATATACTTTTATTACTTATATATTATTGCATATTCAAGCTGTGCTAAAGCTATGCCGTTATCACATATTTTAATTATTTTTTATTCGATCTTCTAACAAGAAAAATCATGGATAGAATAATAACGATCTGCATTGTAGGGGTCATATTATTTGTCGATTACCCCTCGTACATCACAAAGCGCAATCTAACGTTTAAAAGTAGAAAATTTGTAAACCATTACAAATAAAAGATATGCAAAAATTAATCAATTTTCTAATGATATTCAACAGGAATATCTTGTATAAAGAATTTACAGGTGCATTGTAATTGCTTCAATAGTTTATTGTTAATGATATCAAATATCAATGGTTGAACGAATTGTAATGTCGTGCGCGAGTACGCCGCCGCTCTGGGTTTAGGGGTGGCGTAATCAATAGACATCGGAGTCCGGTTGTTGAGTGTTCTTGCGAGTGGTGTGAATGAAATCCGTATTTATTAACCGAAATCGAAATGCAGCCGCCTCCAAGAAAGGTGGGAAAAATGTACATCGAATTATTATTATTACATTAATGTTTAAGTAATCTTTCCATAGATAGAGCAATGTTGAATTTAGTTTGAAACAGTCGTGTTTAATTTGACAATAATTTTTAGGGCAACTACGCAAAATTTCTCAAAAACTTACATTCCGAACAAATCTCAAAGTTAGCGGCAAAAAATCAACACGAATGTGACCTACTTGAAGATATTAGGACATTCACTCTTAAGAGATCTGCTATTGAGAAATCGTACTCGGAGGTAATTATTTTTATGTGTAGGTATTTAGTTCAGTTTTATATCGATTGATTGTGGTTTTTAGGCTTTACTCAAGATTTCCTCGGCTTATCTTAATAAAAAAATTCCTAATATACCAGATATTAAGTTGGATGGCGGCGATGAAAAATGGTAAGTCTGGATATTTATAAAAATTATGTTTGTTTACTTTTATTTTGTAAGGAATATGTGGAGTGTTTGGAGAACGGTTTTGGAAGAGAATGAAAAGTTGGCACGTGCTAGATTAGCCGCAGTAGAAGTGTTCCAACAACAAATTGCGGATGATGTAAAATTATTGCGTGCACATAAAGTACAAACGGCTCGAAGAGTGAGTTTTGAATATTTTTATATAAATAAATTAACAGTTAATTCTCTATCCAGTGTACAGAGCAGTTGGCTTTAGTGCAAAAAGAATTACAAACGTGCGTTCAAGATGTGGATAAAACAAAAAAGCTGTATTTTGATGAAGAACACAGTGCTCACGATGTCAGAGATAAAGCTAGAGATATAGAAGAAAAGTATTTTGGTATGTTGACATTCGAAGACACATTTACTTAATTTTTATTCTAGATTAAAGAAAAAAAAAGGTTCCTTTTTCCAATCAATCACGTCGTTACAAAAAAATAGCGCCAAATTCTCATCGAAGCGAGATCAACTGGAAGAAAAATCAACTGGTGCTAGAAATGATTATCTTCTTTGCTTAGCGGCGGCGAATGCTCATCAAAATAGGTATTTCGTTGTAGATTTACAGCTTGCGATGACTTCAATGGAAAGTAATGTTTATGATAAAGTGGCCGAATATTTTTCTTTAATGGGTCGTACAGAATTACTTACTTGTTCTGCTATGCAAAATTCGTTCGGAAAAATTAGGGATCAAGCAAAACAACTTACAAGGGACTATAATTTGCAGTGCTGTTACTTATATTATCCTGTTTTAAAACAACACGTACAATACGATTACGAATCTTGCGATAGTGATCCAGTAGGATGTATAACTGCAGATCACGACTCAGCAGCAGCCACTCTCAGTAAAGAGGCTCGACGTTGGGCTACAAAAATTGCAAGAGAAAATAATAATATTAAAGACTTTGTTAGAAGATTGCAAATATACAATGCTCTGAGAGAATCGGGTCAAAGAGTAAGTAATTATTTAATTTAATTCATTTCATTTTTAATTTATGTGCATTTCATGTGTAGATTGATCCAAATGATCAAACCGGTCCTGATTTGGACACTAAAATTGATGAAATGAAACAAAACATACGAAGAGCGGAAACGGCTAAAATGAAAGCGGAAGCGAGAATAGAGTGCTTAAGATTGGGAGGAGTGAACGTTGATGAATGGTTAAAAGAAGCCGAATCGCTTACTGTTCAAGACATTCAGCGTTCTGCCAGTTCTTTATCAGTATGATCTAAGACCATTTATAAATTTCGGGATAATTTAGCAATTTTTTTCTTTTGCAGGATCATCCTAGTTCAGATTCTTTTTACGATAGCGATTTCGCGGACGCTGAGCCTGTTTCTGATAAAATTCCTAAAGTGGAGACTGATGATAGCCAGGAAATAAATGATACTCCCGAGGTCGACGGTGAGTGGGGTAGGCATGAGATTCGAACACAATTACTGTTAAATTTGTTGTAATTCCCTAATCGTTTTTAATATTAATAGCTGTATTGGAACAAGAGAGACAGAGAATAGAACAATTAACAGCTGGTTGGGACGATCCAACGCAAGTCGACTGGGGAACGGACGAAACAGAAAAAGCCGAAGAAATACCATCATCCGAAAGTATACCATCAGGACCAGTGCTGAAATGCACAGCTTTATATTCTTATACGGTTAGTATTTTTACAATTATATCGACACACTTACAACTATGTTTATATAGGCACAAAATCCCGACGAATTAACAATAGTAGAAAATGAACAATTAGAAGTAGTTGGAGAGGGTGATGGCGATGGTTGGTTGCGGGCTCGCAATTATCGAGGGGAAGAAGGTTATGTTCCTCATAATTATTTAGACGTCGAAAGAGAACAATCAAGTAGAAGCGGCCTTGTTAATCAAATATCATTTTCTTCGGTTGATTATACTATTGATAATGAAGATGAAATGCAGGGGCATTCAGAAACTAATCAATCTCCGGAACAAGTTTCCGTTATACATGTGGTAGAGAAAGTTTTAGAAATGCAAATTTCATACTGTTGCGCCTTATATGACTACGAAGGCGAAGGAACCGAAGAGTTAACGTTTGAAGAAGGTCAAATCATAAAAGTGCTAAGTAAATGCGCTCATAGTGTAGATGACGGGTGGTGGCAAGGTGAATTGGATGGTCAAATAGGCAATTTTCCTTCATTAGTCGTAGAAGAATGCGACGAATATGGAGAACCCTTAACAAACGACTGGGATGAAACACCGCCTTGTTCCGCTCCTCCTATATTTACACCACCTGATGTCCCCAATTTTTTAGTTGCACCGGCTGAGGTTATAATTACGCAAGCTACACCTATGGTCGAGCATGCACCTTTAAATGAATTAGTCGATAATAACCAAACTAAAAAAAATGAAAAGCAAAAGGAAGATGGTGGAGACGGAATGAAATTTTCGATGGAAATGAGCCCTGATCAACATGAACAGTACGGAACCCAATTTGATCCTGATGACGTTCCAAGTAGGTACCTTTTAAAATTGTTACCTTTTATCGCGTGTATTTTGAAAAATTTGCACTGTTAAATTATTGCATTTAGTTATACATTGTTGAAATTTTACTCTGGTTTTATTCCGTCCTTAAGAAAGTCTAAAGAGTTAACTGTTTATTAATTGGACGTGTTTGTATTTCTATGTAGAGCTGCTTTTTTCGTGATTTTTGCAATAAATTATAGATATTAAACTAATTTGCAATATAAATAACTCAAATAATGTTTAAATATTTATGTGACCTTAAAACGTTTAAATTATGGTTTAAAATTATTAAATGAGGTAATAGGTCATTAAATAATCGTAAAAATAAATGTATATAAATTTTTAATTTCAACTTGAAGTTTCGCTAACAAATTAGCTTATTCATAAGTAATATAAATCTAAAATACAAATATTATAAATTATTAGATAATAAAAAAAACTTACTTACTTACTTACAAAATTACTAAATAGAGAATTTAAATACTTAGTTATAAAGTGCAAATATTAAAATAAATTTAGTAAAACGGCGCTTCAATCTAATAATTTTTGAAAATGTCATTTGTTGGATTGGTTTTTGTTTTAAA
>JAHWXV010156226.1:0-14161 GCA_024586415.1 Phrixothrix hirtus
AGCTCCCTATCATGAACGGGTTACTCTGCAAGCCAACACGTAGTTGCCCGTGCCGCGACTACTAGGAAGTATACGTAATGCACTGACACACTCGGGCACAATTGACTTTTAAAATACGTATATAAAAATAACCACACTTTTATTGAAGATCTGATCTTATCAAATAATATAGAATGAAAGTATACAGGTTACAATAGAATTTGTATAACAGAATCCTAATAAAACATAAACAAACTGGTAAAAAGCCTTACAATAATACCTTCGTAACTTAAAGCAGAGGGTTATAAATTAAATAAAGAACCCCTTGAAATATTTCATACCCTATGAGCTGAGCTGCTGAGAGAGTCAAGTTAGCAAAGACAACTTAAAACCAAATACCTTATGTTAAGCTCGCTAACAGTACCAGAGCAGAATCGCAGTATTAATATGTAGATATTTCATTAGGTTTCAGTCGTGTTAAGATATTAAATGCAAGTTATAACCACCTAGCCGAGACTAAATTTAGTTTTTGAGGAAGCGAGCTTTGAAAAAATTCCTAGATTGTCTCTGTTTGACCAAAAAATGTATAGAAAAATACAATAGGTAGTAGGTTTCGTGGGTCCAACTGGTTGAGGGTTACTTTTGAATCAGTAGGATACGAAACGAGTAAGAAAAATTTCGTTTCGATCTATCGTAACGATTTTTACTTGTGTGTTGCTGAATGTTGTTGTTTAAAACTTCAACCTTTTTAATAAATTTAAATTAGTTTGAACCTATTCCAATCAGATAGTTTCATTGGTAAAGATATATTGTGTCGTTTATGTAAATTCTAATCTAAGCGGAAACATTTTTTTGCAATTTTGATGCAAAAAATTGATCACAGACACAGAAATGTAATTATGTATGAGTTGTATGTACTTAAGGCACAGAAAACATTGTAATGTTTATTTTATGCTAAATTATCACTCGTACTGGATTCATTTTGTTTTTATATAAAGAATTAAGTGATGTATATGGATATTATTGCCCTAGTAACTCGAATACGCTATTTTTAAAATCATATACTTAGATTTGATTTTTATATAAATTATATATTGATATTTAATTATAAACATAAAAAATTTTAGTTTAAGCAAACGCTTCTTTACAAGATGACTATGAATATACCCTGTGCTCCAAAGGTATGGAATAATGGTTCTGCAGGTTTAATCAGACGTTGTATTAAAAAATGTTTCAAATAAAAGTTTCTCAACAAAACATTCTTCATATATTGGCGTAAAACTAAACATTCCATGATGAAGTCATTTGGAGTTATGACGTCATCAATGCTTTCTTAAATAGAACGCCCTGTATTAATTGGTTTTTTACATTAGCCTAAGTAATACTTTTTAAAATGGTATAGGGTTTAAATGATGCAAAATTTAACAGTTTTAGAGATTATTTGAGTGTTAATTAGAAAAATGTTGATAAGTGTAGGACGTTATGTAGTTGTTTTCATTGTTTTCAGTAAAAAGTAATAAACTGTCACAAGTTTTGTAGTAGTAATTATTAGTATAAAATGGTACATTTAACAGAAAAAGAAAGAATTATTATTTTAATGATGATTGGTTACGGAAAACGAAGAAGAATACAACAGGAAGTATGTGCTCTTTTTAATTAGATGCATCCAAATCGTGAGCCGATTACCCAGTCGGTTGTCAGCAAGACTCTAAAGCGGTTTAAAGAAACCGATCATGTTACAGAACTTCCTAAAATTGGTGGATCTAATGATGCGACAAACGATGGTAAGAAACTAAATGTGTTAATAGAACTGGTTGAAAATCCTCACTCATCGACTCGTCAACTAGCTTTAAATTACGATCTAAGTAAAGGTTTCATACATCGCATTTTAAAAAAGGAAAAGTAGCATCCGTATAAACCCATTTTACTGCCAGAGTTATCCGAAGATGATTATGATAGACATGTTGAATTTTGCGAATACATGATGGAACGAATTAACAATTACCCAAATTTTGTGAAAGGAATTATTTTGTCTGATGAAGCCACTTTCTCTCTAAACGAAAGAGTTAATAGGCACAATTGTCGGTACTGGTCCGCTGGCAACCCTCTTTAGATGTTTGAAACTCATACGCAAACACCACATAAACTAGACGTTTGGACAGGTATTTGTTGTGGCTACATTATTGGTCCTTTTTACTTTCTCTTACCTATATGAAATATAGTATAGAGAAAGTATTGTTTCCGTTCAAAGTTTTCGATGTCGAAATTTTAGTGGAAATACACGTTTTGGGGCCCCCTGAGCCCGAAAAAAATGTTTTTAAAAATTGGCGTGACTGTTTGTCTCTGTGTGTGTGTGCTTGTGCGCGCGCGCGCGCGTGTGTGTGTGTGTGTGTGTCTCTCTGTGTGTGTGTGTGAACAAAATATCTCGAAAAATAAAAGTCGTACATAAACTAAATTTTATATTTAAATTTGTATCTATCCTCGTACGCGACTACAACAATTTAACTTAAATTCAATAACCGAATGTGCCTCTTTACTCTTGTCATTTTTTGGTTTTTCGCGATTTTCTCGAAATCAGCTCTAATGATTTTTTTTAAACTTATTGTATTTCTTAGCTATTTAATTCTCTTTCATATAAATAAAACAATTTCTCAAAAAAATGTCCTCAAAACGAGTAACCAGAAGTAGTCTTACCATTAACTGTGACTAAAATAACTATGAAACTGATAGTCCTAAATAAATGAAAATTTATATATGAGATCTTAATTACCTTTGTAAGCTAAATCAAGAATTTTGTTTGAATAGAATAACCGGAAGTACAACTTTATTTCCGTTATTTTTAAATATTTTCTGAATTTTCGGTTTTCCGCGATTTTCTCAAAATCGGCTGTAATAATCATTTTAAAATTTATTCCATTTCTTACCCATTTAATCGCCTTTCATATAGTTTAGGCCGTTTCTCAGAAACTTTTCCGTAAGTTGAGTAACCGGAAGTACATATATCGTTAACTTAAAATAAAATAACTATGAAACTAAAAGTTCTAGCTGAATGAAAATTTATATTTGTGGCCGCAACTGTATTGGTATTCCAAATGAAGAATTTGGTTAAAATCTAATAACCGAAAGTTCCATTTTATTTCTGTCATTTTTGGATATTTACCGAATTTTTGTTTTTCGCGATTTTCTTGAAATTGACTTTGACGATTTTTTTAAAACTTACCAAATTTCTTGGTTACTTCATTTAGTTTTACATGAATCAAGCTGTGTCTCTGATAAATTTTCGAAAGTTGACTAACCGGAAGTATCATACTTGGTGTATTAATTGCGAACAACATATCTCAAAAGCGAAATACGATATATAAATGAAATTATATATTTATGTTTTTTACCTTCTGCAAATGAGACATCAAGAATTTAGGTAAAATCGAATGACCGGAAGTGCCACTTTATTCTTGCGATTTTTATGTTTTTTTGGGATTTTCTCGAAAACAGCTATAACGTTTATTTTTAAATGTGCTACGGTTATTATGTATTCAATGCCCTTTTATGCGAACTTAACAGTTTTTCTAAAAAAATGCGTAGAAGCAATTTATCAGAGAAAATTTCCGGAGTTGAGCAGCCTTTCGTCTGTCCAGCAACTTGGATGGGTGACTGTTACAATTATTGTTTCCAAAATAAACGTAGGCAATAATCTAATCATATGTGGACACTATTGGTATATCTATGTGCGTAAGAAAAAGTCGTGTGTTGGTTCACACCAGGTTTTTTATTCATAGAAACGGTGATCGGTAGTTACAATTGCTACCAGAACAAATAATTCCGTCTTATATAGCCCTAATTCTTAACATTAATAGTATTTGGTTGTAACAAGGTGGGAAACCACCTCAGTTTCAATTAAATGTACGTAGGTACTTAAATGAAGTTTTTCCTAATCATTGGTTAGGCCGAAGAGGTTTTGTGCAACGACCACCACGATCTCCTGACCTGACAACTTGCGATTTTTTGTATGTGGCCACCTGAAAAATAAAGTTTACAGAAACCGCCCTAATGATCTAGCAGAATTAGAATAACGGATACGAGTTGAAATAGCACAAATGTTGTCCGATACCTTAAGAAATTCAGTTCGTGCCTTTTCTGATTGATTTGGTCATTGTCTCGCTATTAATGGACAACATTTCGAACATTTATTACGTTAGATGTGTGTTATACAAGTTACTGTTTTTAAGTAATAAAAAATTAGTACCTTTCTCGGTCTTTCAATGTATTAATTAACATGCAAATATCTCATTTTAAAAGGTATTACTTTAAATAATGTAAAAACCAATAATATACAGGGTGTTCCATTAAAAAAAAGTAATATGACGCCATAACTCCAAATTACTTCATCATGAAATGCTTAGTTTTACGCCAAAATATGTGGAATATTTTGTTAAGCAACTTTTATTTGAAACAGTTTTTTAATACAACGTTTGGTTAAACCTGCAGAACCATTATTCCATACATTTGGGGCACACGGTATTATAAACATGGGAAAGACTCAACATTAATGCATGTAGAAATTAAAAGGAACGCAAATATTTATGTGGAATATCTATATGAAGTTGGAATAAGCGAATCTCGATAAAAAGGAATTGTTTTTACTGGTGTTTGTTATTAAAAACTGTGTACATCTTAAAGGTGTCGTTAAAAGTTATGTCAATGGAACGGACTTAAGCTCGTTTTTTGCGATTTTCTTGCGATATATATCTTGAGTATTTGTAACTTTACAAATTCCTGCCGATTTAAGCACAAATACGGTTGCAAGTAAGAATCCCTTAACAAATACGTAATATTCAGTTATTTAGTTTTGGAAGTACACACTCGTACACAAACAGGCCGGGACTCAAAACTTCAATTGAAAATATTTTGAATGCTGTGCATTTTAGGAAAAATAATTATAATAGCGTTAATTATCTGCTGTTAGCGTAATTCTCCTTATTTCCGTAAACATCCCGTATACCCCGTTCAAGTTAAAAGATATTTAAGAGTTTGAATTAATTTGATGCATTGGAAGGAATTTGATATTTATTAAGGACCTTTTCAACATCTCTTAGTAACAATAATTTCTGTATTAAATTTCGCTATTGTGTGATAACTGAAATGTTTACTTACAATAAGCTTTTATTTTTCATGTTTCGTAAATGAGAATTAAATACTGGAATATACAATATAAATAAAATATTGAAATACCGAATCATCTTGAAATTTTCTGTTTACTTTATTGTATGTAATTACACATAACTGTATAATATTTATTTCACATATAAAAGGACATCATACTCGATTTAAATGGGCGATGTAATAGGTATAATATAAATGTCATAGTTTGGTGAAATTGCTAGGAATCAAAAGTTAACATTACTTTGGAATAATTTTTTACTTTATATTTAAAAGAAAGCGAATCCACAAGATTGCTATTAAGGAAACGGTGGTACATGGGTTTAGTGTATAGATTTTTGCATAAATGTAAATGTCTGAATTGAATTACAGGAACTGTAGGTAAATAAAGTTAACATAAATCTTAATCCGGATAGGGATGGTTCCAAATTTATTGATCTCCTGGTACATTTACTAAATTAAATAAAAAATTGCTTGCTTTTTCTAGATTTCCCTGAAATATCGGTTTATAAAATTAAAATCTTGTTCCGCTAGAAGTAATTTTTATTTAATTAGCAAAAATTCAAATATTTATTCCGATTTTGATATTCTGAATTTAGATAATCATAGCTTTAGTAAAACTGTTTATTTATACACAGTGGGATGCCTTTGATGAAATTGTTATAGTTAATCTTGCTCTTGTGTAATATATTTAGTGCGGTAACTGGACGGGTTAATATTTTTAATTAACTAAAAATTCAATTTATTCAGAAATCTATTTGTGCCGCGTGTTAGACTTAATTTTATTTTTATAGATTTGGCAGTAATATCTAAAAAAAGCAAGATTAATATATGTTCAAATCACAAAATTTCTTGATAAGGACATTCTATTTTATTAACTATTTTGTGATTTCTTAAAAGGTACTGACGGAACTTGTTATTTTCTTTTCTGTTCTCAAACATGGCATTACCAAAGTTGATTCGAATTAAAACAGTGCTCATCAAGTTTAAATGTTCAAAATTTTACTGTTATAGTAAACTCACAAAGCACTTTTAGCATATATTCCTAACAATAATATTTTTAACTTGTTTGTTTTTAATGTCTATGCTTATGGTAAGTTTAGGTTACATAGATTTGAGTATTACCTAACATTTTTTAGTAATCAACAAAGTGTTCGTGTTTAGTATTATCTGTATTATCTTTAACATAAAGAAAATATTTTACGGTTGGTTAGATATTAGAACATTCACCAAATCATGGTAATTCTCTTTAGGTACAATTAATTTAAGAATGACGGGGTATTCAATCTTGCGATGGCAAACTTCGAAAACTGATATTCTGTCTGCCTTTCATTGTTAATACACGAGGGCTATTTTTTAATAGGGTCCGTTTGTGAATGAGAGTAAGAATGACGCGCGATCGCCGCAGTCCGCATGCTTTTCGTGCGTTTAGACGTCATTTGTAGCCGTATTGTCTGTCTGTGTGCTGAGCTGTTGGAGTTTATAATGTTTAAGAAAGTTGAATCGTCTACCGACTGTGAGATTCGATCAATTTTGATACGTATGTGTGACCCTGACAAAACTCCAGCGTGCCATACAGAACAAGCGGCGTGGCCAACGGTTTTCCAGTGTGATGTTGCTCTATGACAATGCAACGCCACATGTTTCTCCACAAACACAAAGTCTAATCATATCTTTTGAATGGGAACAACTGGATCATACACCTTACAGTTCAGTCTTGCACCCAGTGATTTTCATTTATTTCGGTAGTTAAAGGAGTTCCTTGGTGTTCAACGGTACAACGACGATGAAGAAGTGAAACTTGCAGTCATGGATTGGTTTTTCCCATAGGCGGCAGATTTCTTTGATGTCGGAATTCAAAACTTGTTGAGCGGTATGACAAATGTTTGAACAAGAATGGAAATTATGTAAAAAAGTATATAAAAGTATGTAGAATATGGCGAAAATATATTGCTATGATATATACGGATCCTATTAAAAAAATAGCACTCGTAAATGACCGCTGCTTACACTAGAATATTCAACCACCCCATTTTTGAGAATTACATGGATAATGTATCTATAATGCAATAAAAATTTGAACGTTTAATCAAAAGTAAAGGATTTTAGCGCACATCCAACAAAGTAACATAAAAAATGTAACTTGATTTTTAGATTTGTTCGACTATGATCAGTAATACAGAATACAAATTCCACCATAAAAGGGGGGCACTTACAACTTACAGAATAAGAATCCTAAGCAATCTTCAACTGAAAGGTTCTACTCGTTCTTATGAGATAAATAAACAATTTAAATTCGAATTGATGACAAATCGATGCGAATAAAGTCAATGCACTTGAGGTTATACTTACTGTTTTTGCTTAATTGCAATATACCACGCATAGATCCAAAGCGTACATTCCATTCCTTTTGCTGTGTAAGTGTAAGTACTAGTAATAATTGTAACATGACATCCGAGCAAGCTCTGAAAATCACCTACACGACAGGTACTGATGTGTACAGAATTTACCAGCTGGGGAAGATATTTAATTATGCGCCATTCACTGAAAAACCATAACCGTGCATTCAATGAGTTCAAAAAGGAAACAGTCTCGTATCTAAACACTAACACCCTCATTAATAAAGAATTTAACAACCTTCTTATAAACGAAACTGTTAGAAACATTAAATTTGCGTCTATCTGTCACCATTTTTGCATAATACGCATTTCGTGTCAGCATTTAACTAGTTCGCCCGACACCTGGTTGGGCGAAAGAACAATTTAAAAATCGTAATATGTTTTTCTGAACATATAGCACTAGAAGTTTCAATAAAGAAGTAAATAAGTATAATTTTGCTCTAAATGTTTCTACCAGTTTTTAATGAATACGAGGGCTGCTTCTTTAATTTCGGAATAGAAGTAAACGAACATATTTCGAATTAAAAAAATTGCTTTATTGCTTTTCAAAATATTCCTCTTTAAGCTCTGTATACTTTATCATGTAACTAAACCAATTGTCCTAATATTATTTTTACTCAGAAGGTCATTACGACTTAAATCGGGACTATAAGGAGGACAACATATTAATTCACTTATTGATTGGCTAAATAGTCCACAGTTTATCGTGCTGTGTGTGAGCTTGCATTGCCGTGATGGGAATTATTCGTTGTTTTTAATTTTTTTTCGCATTTAAGACAACAAATGTGGTAAAGAGATGGTTGTATACCACTCAGAATTTACAGTTTTACGGACCCCTAAAGATATAATATCCACATGACCAGTTTTTGATGCAAAACAAGCGATCATTTGTTTGGAAACACTGCGAGCATAAACAAGTTTAGTTGACTTTGCTTCATTTTGAAACACCCAGAGGGTCAACTAATGTTTTCTTTGAGGTTCATAGGCATATATGTAGCTTCCATCACAACTAAAAATGTCGTATACCATATTTGATGTACTTGAGTTGAACCGTGTAAGTGTTTCTCGACAGAGTTTTACACGAGCCTGATTTTGAGCCTCAGTTAAATTATGGAGAATCCATCGTGAACATAAGTTTTTTACACGCAAGTTCTTATGTAAAATTTGATTTGTTTCGTGTTGATGCCCAAGGGTGAGTGAATTTTTTTACAAGTTACATGATGATCTGCATTTATCATTTCTCTTTCAGTATCAATGTTTTATGCTGTCTTTGATGTTGTAGATCGACCTTCACGAACTTCATCACTAAGGTTACTATGACTGATACCACCGAAACACAGTTGTTTTTGATGGTACCTCATCACCAAAAGCATTTCTTAGATCAGCGATATACTCCTTTTCACCTTTTTTCAATCGGCAACAAAACAAA
This sequence comes from Phrixothrix hirtus, assembly GCA_024586415.1. Classification (NCBI taxonomy): domain Eukaryota; kingdom Metazoa; phylum Arthropoda; class Insecta; order Coleoptera; family Phengodidae; genus Phrixothrix; species Phrixothrix hirtus. Next base: position 8,965 of record JAHWXV010156226.1, read on the forward strand.
ATCTTTTTCGCGTTTTGTTTACTTTAAAATTATTCTATAATAGAATGGCTCTATATACACCCTTTATGTCACAGTTGTTTGATAGTAGAGATGTCAAGGAAGCATTTCCCGTAAATGTTTATAAGTAAAAAAGTACTGTCTCATAAATTAACTAGACAAGTTAATGAAAAGTTCTTATACTGGTCTATACAGCAAAAGCACTTAAGCTAAAGAATAAATAACATTAAATTCATCTAACAAATAATATACAAGATAAATGGTGAACCTAAAAAAATAAATTCGAATAGCTAGTTAAAACAAAACCCAGAAAAGTTACACTGAGTTCAAAAATCAAATTATGCACAGCAAACCAAGATAAATGTACATGTGGTATAACTGAGCATACTTAAAAGCATTAAAGTTAGAGAAACAAAGCAAAAAAGCTTAGATATATACATAAAGTAAAAGCAATTGACTATTACGTCTTATACTGGAGCTCCAAATATAAAAGCTTTGATATTACAAAGTACTAGTCTGTATTTAATAATTCTGTCCCTAGATCGAACCTACCCATCTACGACTGAAAGAGCTACCCATCCATTTTGGTCAGTATTCCTGAGCCCGAAAGCAGTGTTACAAATAAAGGATACTGCGAGCAGAATCTTAAGCGTTTTCATGTTTTCACAACCCCGAATACTGTACGTTATAACATATATTACATTATTTCGATAATATACGTTTCAACATAAACAGTGGAAAAACGTTTACAAATTAACCAGATTTAAGGGGGTACAATAAATAACCAATAAATATTGGTTTTCGAAGTCTTGTCTATTATACTTTTTTTTTCATACAGTATTATAACTTGATCATGTTTGTAAAGCAATATTAATACGTTTAATTAAGAGGGTCGTTTACCCCTTCATAATTGGTTACGATGGTCTATGTACAACATGTAAATATTTTTATGTTGCTAAATACTATTCTATATTGAAAATAAGAAAACTATGTACAAAGTACAACAATTGATTACAGTTGAATGTTTAATATAGGATCTGGGAAGGAAAAGGTCTTTTAAAATCATTTCTCATGAACATGATAAAACGTCTAAACTTTATTTTAACATGTTCTACAGCATATAATCTTTTAAATAAATCGAGTTATATTAAGGGGAGTATTTGCCCATTTCAATTTTGAAGGGTAGTTTTCACCTTTCAAACAAGCTGAAAGTGTTAAAGAAATGATAAGTTTCGTTGCGCACGAAAGCAATTATTTTAGTGGGTGTTCCATTCAAACCGGTCCACTGCTTTTATGCGAAAGATCCAAAATGGTCGCGTACAGACTCTAGTTTAAGAGTGGTTTTTACATCGTAAACCTTGTGTAACAGCAGATAAAATACTACGGCGTTCTTATATTATAGTTTGCTACAACATATCCAAATTTCATTATAATCAATGCAGCTGGACACCATGGATACCTTTTTTCTAAGAAATTTTCGAAAAAAGAAGAATAAAGCTTTTTATTGTAGATTTAATAACTATTAATTAATTCATAATATGAATTAGCAGTATTTAGTACAAAATAGTTTTTGATAATGGAAAAATGAAATTTTTTAGAAGCGTCATATGCAAATAATGGAAAATAACAGTAAATAACCATTAAACTAATTGAACATCTTCCATCTTTTATTCGCTTACTTAAGTTACATTGCCTTATTTATTCAGAAGAAGTCATTAGAAATATATATCCTGTAATTAATTTAGTAAAATGTATATCCGAGTACATACGATAGACAATTGTGGTAAGCTTATCAATTGTAGTTAATAACTAAAAAGAAATCCTAAGATATTTGGTAAATTTATTACGTATAACTAAACATATCGTGAAAAAATAAATGTAGTTATTTTTAGGTATTTGCAATATAAACAAAATATTCTGCCGTTTAATTTCCATCGTTATTGAAATTAAAAATGAAAGAATTTCAAAATACAGCACAAGTAAAAAGCTATACATCTGACATTTAATGAACAATTGCTAATCTTTTCACTACAAAATTGTATAACTTAAAGTAGATAAACAAACAAAGAGCTTGTATTTTCATTCAACGCATCTCATGCTCCCGTATACCGTTGGTTTCGGCTTTTAGGGCTCATCAGTACGAGGTGTTTAGACACATTGAATGAAATTACAAACCTATATAGAAGCACATGACAAGTGGGGTTATATTACGATATAAAGCTGGTAGAACCAATTTTGGCTGAGATGCGTTGATTGAAAATACAAGATTTTTGTTCTGTCTAATTTTGTGGTTAAATGACCTGAAATTGTTTGTTGCAGTTTGTTGTCAGTTGTATGACTTTTCACTTGTGCCGAATTTTGAAATTCGCGCTATTTATAGGAGAAAACTTCGATTCTTTCATTTTTAATATGTATATTACTCCTATTTATTTCTAAACATGGTTCTGTCAGCTTTATATCGTTATTGTACTTACTAAATTTAACAAACTAAAATTAATTTATATAAACAAACGACGTTTGTACATATTATATTAAATACAAAATTTGAATTTGCTAACTATAAGGGCGCATATTAAGATAAAGGCAAGTCAATAGTCTTACCGGATATTGGTTTGCATATCAACCGTTTTCGAGATAAGAACTCTTTGAAGGTTTCTAACGCATTTCAGCTTTTATTTAATATTAAAACAACGACCCAATAAAAATTTCAACTTTGGCACACTTGCATATTTTTGATATGTAATCTAGTGATAATAAGCATTTTTAAGTAAGCGGTTTGGAAGGGATGGTTTCTAAGAGGACGGTGATGAATCTCATCATCTAATCTTTCTATCCTTCCAACTTTTTATAGCAAGACAATTACTTTTTAAATATTCTTGCCGAGACCGTTGTTGAGAAAATCACCTTTAAAAATATAAGCACCTGCGCGAAACATAGATAGGGCTAGGAAGTGCCATTCTGTGGCCTGTTAGGTCTCCCGACATAATTCGCTTAAACTTTTGTATTTGGGGTTATTTAGAAACTTCAGTGTATGCAACACTTGTGAATAATATTGTCGAGTTGTAACAGTGATTTGAGGTAAGTTGTCGAACAATTCGAGTACAACCTGGTTTTAAGAAAGAATGCGGAGTTCCTTGTTGAGAAGATATAGATCATAGAAGGAGGGCATATCGAATATATTTACCGACAATTGTGTTTTATAGTGCTAAATGTTAAAAACTAATACTGTACAAAAAATAAAATTTACGAACTCACGTCTACTACGAGTTCTTGCCTTATTTTGGGTCCTAATATTTGCCTTTAAAATATTTAACCCTTTCTTCAACATTATGTATAAGCTAAAATAAAACGAGCAGTGGTTCAGAATACAAACGCCCTAAAATTTGAGTAACTGCCTCAATATTAGTACTAAAGTATTATTTTCCAAATAAGAATTACGGATCAGTTGTTTCTAATTTTCGAATGTATATAATTCGGCAGTGTAGGTACAATTAGCTACTTGCGTGATCTAACTGTCTAACGAAGCATAAAATAAATGGGCACTTTCTTGTTTTAAATAAAGCTCAATCAATGCTTGACAGATTGATACTCAAAACTATAGGATGCGTGCAAATACGGTGTACCACTCCAATAGTTAAAACCTTTAGACATAAACCCAGAAGAGGTTTTCTTTAAATCAAATGCATTACCAAAGCATTCCAATAAATATTTTTCGGTAAGATTTCATAATTACTACTTAAATGACTTGGTTTTAATTAAGCCAACATAATTTCTAGAAGTTTGTATTAATAAAAAATATTGAGAGGGAGGGAAGCGTGTAGCTGAGAAAGTCTTGCAGTTGTACACGATTAGTAAATGCGACGTTTACTGAAATTTGAGGTTAAACTGGCATTTTCGCATGATTTAAAAGTTATAAATACGGCAATCGGATGAAATAACAAATCAGACGATTTAAGCTTAATTAAATAACAAACAATAGCTTTGTTATTTAAATATATGAGGAGTAGCCAGAAAAAGGTCGTTAATACGTTGTAAGAAAATCAAGTCAAAACATAATAAGTGTATTCATTTATTTTCCAATGTTCCGGTGAATATTGACTTTAACAGTTAAATTGTAACTTATTGGAATTGTAAGCCAACAGTCGATTTTGTTTATATATTTGCAAATATAGCAATACTATTTTTACTGGCTTTTATATACCATATTCGATATAAACACCTATTTAAAGTAAGTTAGACCAATATTATTGTAAACTACTAGTAAACTTTTTGATATTTTGTTGCAGTAGCTCTTGGTTAGTAGCTGCGATTGTTTCCATCAATACACGTATTCAAATTTCAAGTATTCGGAGTTTCTTTTGAAACGATCAAGAGATCGTGCCGGAAAATGAATGTCACCATCTCTGGAAGGTGATTATTTTAGAAAGATACCTTCCAAATAACACACCTATCAACCTATCATAAACCTATCACAATAATGAATTTTCTATTTGCAGTTTTGAATTTTATTAATTAAAAGCTTTTCTAGTATAGCTTGCGAGTTTGTAGCTACCTCTAATATCTCGACTATTTTCTTCATTGATAAATAGATCCACAAAAATAAATGGGTTGTAATACAGAAGTAAGTCTTGCGGATACATGTTTAGTAGCCTCTCACCACTACTTCTCCTTTCAGTCACGTCACTGCGTCATGACTACGAAAAACACAAAACATCATCGAGATACTACTTGTTCTCATACTGCAGCATAGAAATCACGGAATTTCTTTCAGAAGTTCAAACATGGACTTAACAACCCAAGTATTTCCATTTACTAAATCAACTGAAGCAATGATTAGGATAGTAATGATTCAAAGCAAAGGAGGATCTGAAAGCCAGGGTGACCAGTTTACTAAACAAATAGGTGAGAACCTTCTAAGCTGGTGCTACTCCTCTATAAATGACTATATCGAAAAGGTGATTATGTAGAAACGTAGGCTGCAAGTGTAGATAACGTTTGCGAATAAAACATTTTTGTTCTTCAGTCTTATTTTTGTTTGCAGGGATTACCGAAACTTGAAAACAATGGCCCTTGTACAGTGAGAGCAACAATGGTTGTCCGAAAAAACTATTTTCCACTGCTGGTCATACCAATACTTACATCTAATGTACTCCAATTTGTTTTTGTCAATAATGAAGTCGGATAAATTATTAAAAACATA
>JAHWXV010156232.1:0-16614 GCA_024586415.1 Phrixothrix hirtus
GGGATTTGGGAGTAATTTTAACGCTTTAGTTGGTATATCGTCTATACCTGGAGCTTTTTTAATTTTGAGAGTTTTAATTTTACTTTTTAATTCTTCTAAGTTGATTTGGAAAGGTGCTGTGATTTTTACTCTGTCGGTTGTTTTTGCTAAGCTTTCCACTAACTTAGACAGTTTTTTGTTGCCTTTCTCTGTGTTAGAAAATTGAGTTTCTAATAATTTTGTTTATATTGTAATTTTATTTATATAAAATTGGTTGTGATACTTATTAACAAGTATGATTTTTAGATAATGATTTTTGAATGTCAAAAATATATTTCAATGTCTTGATGGATTACCTGCAATATATGATTACGTGTTGTATGCATTTTATTCTTTAAATCTCTTTTACAGTTTTCAATTGTTCTAGATTTGTTTCTAACTTCAAGGAATATATTCGGCATGCCGAGCTCGGGTGATCTCGGTAACCAAGAAAATTCATCACCTCATGAAAGTTACCTTCTCGGAATAATTGCGTTGACTTTCCTGTTTTATAACTTATAGCCCAATTTGCGTCGTGAGTAAATTTAGGACAATTTTAACTTTGGAAAGTTACAGTGGGCTGCGACCATTTCTTTTCAAAAAATGGGATACTATAATAGCCGACTTTGAAACTGTGGGCTACAAGGTTACCTTAGATAAATGAAAGTATCCCTAGTAAATTGTTCATGAATTTTTTATAACTTGGTATCGCAAGATGTTCGATAATATCAGCACCCTCCTTCACTCTAGGAAGGACCTAATATGGTTCTATTTATTAGACCAATTTCATTTCATGTGGTGTTCTTCAAACAATTGATTTTGATTAGTTAAATATTGGCGCGTGACTAAGGACTTGCAGGTTCGAGCGTCTTTTGGATCGCAATGGTTTGTATGGATCTAGGAGTTCCCCTAAATAGGTCTACTTCAACGCCACTCTTGAACTCGTTTCCGAAATATCTAGGCAATAAATTTCTATTACTAAATTTTTAGATGTGTAGTAAAAGCTGAATTAATTTTCACAAAAACGTTTAGGCATCAGATGTGGATTAATTTTGTAATGCCAGAGTACACTTGCACAAAACACGATCCTACTCATTCTAGCGTTTACGACTAACACGTACTAATAAAAGTTTTAGCAAGATAATATACATTTGAAGCTCGTTTATTTAATAATATCACAGGTAAAACAATTACATTTAGTCCTTTAATTGCTTGTTTGTAACAGCAGGAGCGCTTTGTACTCTATATCAAACTTCTCCATCTTTTACACGACATATTTCAGCCAGGCCTTTTGAATTGCTAGAAACATCATTTTAGTATTTTTATAAACTTAAATTAACTTTAATTTGATTTCTCTTGGTTGTCCCTTGTTGCTACATACTTCCAATGGACTAAAACGGTTTTTTTTGTTTGTTTGACTAATTTTGATGTATTATTGTGCCTTTGCTCATATTTATTTCAGTTAGATGACATTTGTCGATTACTGAGTAAGTGCAGGCTTATTCGCAGAAACTTATTTTAATAATTATTATTTTAGGTAACCGATTGCGTCCTTTTTGTTGTAAACTGTTTTTCTTTACTTTCTAACTATTATGGATTATGACAAACAATCCTTTGATTGAGATGGTGACCTTTTGTACTTAGATGTGTGTTATATACGCTGTGGATCTTCCATGAGTTCAAACTCGGTGCGGCAGCTATGCCTTCACCTCGATAGCAGATTTATTTCTTGCATAGGTATCTGCTTATGATTATCATACTTTTATATGCACTTCTATAAATCTTACCTAAGTAATGGAGGAAAATTATTTAATCAAGTAAGTCTTACTAAGAAGGTCAAGTTATGAGTAGATATTACACAGTATAGGAAAGATAATTTTAGTATGTTGTTCATTATAATTGTCTTTCAAATTGCAAAGAACACGGTACTACAGCTTGTATAGTTATGGTTGAAGAAACTAACTCGGTAACTAGGTAACTGGTTTTATATCACTATTTTAAGCGTGACTTTAAATGTCTTTTCTATTCAATATTCTACATACGACAGTTTTATTTTACCATTCCACTACACATATACAAATGCCATGGATAAAACTATACCCTTTTATAACCCTTACTCTAAACCTAGAATAATGTAATACAATATTAAGGTATAAATTGTTATTTATTTCGCCAAATTAAAATAAACCGTAGCAGGGATTTCTTATAAACACAGAAGTACATTTTCCTACCAATTTAATTTAAAAGGTTCACCTTTGTTGTAAACTCAATTATACAAAATAACGTGTAATTACTTACAGATTGAGTTGATCTAACGATGGAGTGGATTCACATAATTGACTGCGTTAATTAATAATTATTGGCCGTAAAGCGATATTTCAACTATATCACGCATTATGCAATTTGCTAATTGGTTATTCTTTTATAGGTAAATAGTTGATAGAGATCTGTTCTAAATGAGTATTTCTTTCATAATTAAAATTTATTAAGTAATTAGTGACGGTGAAATTGATAGATATCGTTTAGTACAATTTAAATATTTGCTTGCTCATCATAAATCTACAAATTAGATAGCACTAGTTGCAATTTTATTAAGTTTAAACAATAATTATGTTGATTTATAATTCCGTTTCCAACAGATTAATTTATTGGAATATTTTGTTTTCATTTTGAACCTTTTAGCCTAATTATTTCTTTTTATGTTTAAGGTTTGATTGTACGATAGATTATGAGAAATTGTATAGCAAACAATCGTTTTAACACATTTATGTTAAACTTAATTCAAATTAATTAAGGTAACATAGGAAAAGCGATCAGCGCAGACTAATTTTAGTTGCATTTTATTTCATTCACAACGACACACAAATTCCTTAAAAAGATTTTAATCTAAGAATTCTGAAGAATCTTGCCAATAATGCCTGAGTGATACTGTAAGGGTACTCTTTTATAAGTGTTTTAATTTTTAATTACCTATCAAAACGCACGTGTAATAAAATTGCTGCGTATTAACAAGAAAATTGAAAATTGTTTCATTATAAATACTTTAAATTTCTATTTAAATTTATGAAAGACTGAGGTTAGTTTTGTACTAAAACTGGATAAAAAGCCAGTCACCTTACTGTTGATAAACATTAATTAAACATAAATTAACGCACATCTACAAATTAAGATTTAAGCATTTAATCAATATTAATTAGGTGAAATAAAATTTAATGTTAATAAATTAAACTTTTAGGAAACCTTTAAGGAAGCAAAGCCAGAAACGCCAAAATTCTACGGTTTATAACAACTTCATGATCGAACAAGGTTACCTTAAAATAATCAACGGAAATAGATAATAGAAGTTTAATTCCTTCAATGGTTATTTTATAGTATATAAGTAAATTATTTCCTAAAATAAGAAATCTGCCGAATTTTACTAAGACCATGTACCAGTACGCGATAATTCCTAAACGTGCGAAACGAATGCCACTAATATTATTGACTAACAGTTAAAAAGAACAAAATTCAATTGTCAAGCAAAATAGCGAGGAATGAAATATGAAAGTGACTAACACCCCTAGTAAAGCGCCTTTTACCTTTTTGACTTTTTCGGCGTTCATGTGACAGTGCGAGTTTTAAAGTTAATTGCGCATTTGTCATGAGCTTCAAGACACCGAAACTTCGTTAATTAAATGCTAAGAGTTGCTGCATCCAAGTATTAGACAATTCTTCCAAAGTAACGTATATGGGACAAGTTCCGCCATTCAAACTGTAACAACTGATTACCTTATTTTATACAACTTCATAAAGAAAGAAGGAAGGAAGACAGACTTCTATTCCGACAATCGACCGGAATTAACATTAAACAGAACAAATTAACAAATAATACGTCAGTTCGTTTATTGAAAGTAAACTTACAAGGACATTCACAGTAAATTCGGTAGATACTAATTCTATTCATAAAATTAAGTTCATTTAGTTGTTTTCTATTGAAACAGTTAGGTTGTAAATTTTACCTGTATATTTTATAAATATATATTTATTTATTCTAATTCTTAATTTGATTTCTAAATGATTTTTACATTTAACATTTTTATCTTAAATATATTTTTGAATATTCTTATATGTGATAATAAACACCTTTGTGTATTTGTACTTATTTACGTGAGACTGAGACCTTTAATTCTAACAGGTAAGACTTCCAGTAGGGCAATTCAACTCAAGATTACAATCTATACAAGGGTGTGCAAGTCGTTTAATAAATTTAAACATTTATTGTTCTGCTGTTTTATTATTTATCGAACAGTTAAACACTTGACCGACTTAAAAATAAACTCAAAACAATTAGAAAGACAACGAAAACACTAAACAGTACAATTATAATAACCTGGTATTCTACTGGAACTGATGATTTACAAGTGCAGTAGTATAAAAATTACTTAATCGGCTAAATAAAACTTAAAAGCTTAAAATTGGTTAATCGGTTTGCTAAAAACCTTAAAAGTATGAAATTTATAATTGTGAAAATCTTGGGCCTTGAAAAATACAGCTAGTTTAGTGAAGTACTGAAAAAGGGCAGTGGAGCTGAAATCCTGAATTATAAAATTCTGAACCAAAGCATGTAGATAAAAGGTAAAAAGGAAACAGAAGGGGCGCCAGTCTATCTCTTGTTTGAAATATAATAGGCAACGACAGACTTAGACTGTCATGCACTACCAAGATACTAGTTAAAACACAAATTTAATGCTTAAACAACATAAAGTAGCAAATTTAAGGAGGCTTGAAGGACTTAGGTTTATTTCTGGTATCCTGGTGGTAATATAGTGTCAACAAAAGCAGTAAATTCATTGAATAGATTACAAGTTCAATATCGGAACTTGAATGCATAATGAGATAAATAAAATATAGATAACTACTAACTATATGGGTTTAGGTAAAGTAATATTTTGGTTGTTAGGAACAAATCCGTTAGCGTTATTAATAATTAATTCCACAAGAAAATGAAAGTGAAGCAAAGATTGAAAGAAACGTTGAAAATATGTATAATAAGCGTTATATGTAGTTAAGATTACAATCACGTACAATTTAGCATTGACGAGATTTATAAAAGTACAAAGAAACAATTTTAACATTGCATAAAGACGACAAAACCAGAAATAGTGATTTCAAGAATCAAATGCACTTATTAGAATTTAATGAGATTAAGCTAAAAAGAAATGCCGGGTAGCAAAAGAGTTTGGAATATTGCAAATAATTTAAGAACCGTTTTATTAATTTTTACGAATATTTTCTAGTAGATACAGTAAGAAATTCTAAATCTAGGAGAACAACTTTTGTTCATATATATACAGGGTAAGTAACATGTCTGGTCAACTTTTTATTTTTAAATAGAACACCTTATATATTTTTATGGATGTTGATAGAGCAAATTCAACGATATACGGTTTATTATGTATTTCTGTCGAAACTACAGATTTATCGCAAATTAATGTTTTTATTTAAAAATTTAATCTAATCGGCTTACCACATAAGTAACTTCTTAAAAAAAACCTAGCATAACAAGAACAACAAGATAAACATTAATGCTTCAAGAGCTGTTCAAAATGTCTCCCATTTATGGCTAAACCATGAGTAAGCCTGTCGCCAAATTCTTGAATCACATTTCTGATGACATCTTGGCGAATTCCCTGAATTTTAACTGTAATACGAGTTTTCAGATCTTCAATATTCATCGGTTTGTTCTTATAAACTTTATTTTTTATAAGGCCCCATAAAAAAATCTAAGGGAGTCAGGTCGGATGACCTGGCGGGTCACACTACGACCTATCAATTTAGAAATGTTTGGTTAAAATATTGTGAAACCTGGAAACCGAAATGTGCTTGTTGTCTCGTTGAAACCAGACAATTACCCTGTCAGCTTAATGGGCTTCCAAATTAGGAAAAACGTGATGCTCAAGCAAATATAAAGAAATTTCTGATGTAAGATGTCTATCTATAAAAAAGGAACCAATCATATGCTGGCCAATAATGTCTACCCAAACATTCACTTTTTCCGGCATTTGAGTGTGAGCTTCTTCCATCCATCGTAAATTAACTGCATGTAATGTTAGACATAGTATTTCCTACTCGAGGACGTCATTTTGTAACGCTAATAGTACTATTGAGGGGAGTACTAAGTCCGTGTACAAAGGCTCAGGTAGTTTTCAAAAAGAGAATGGGTCCAGAAGTTAAAACAGTAGACAGGGCTACGTTAAATGTATCAAGTCCAAAACGTTTGGAATGAATATGATAGATAGTTTAGCTAAAACTAATTATTTAACTAAATAAAACGGGATAGGGGTATGTACAGATGATGTTATTGAATAGGACAGGTTGGGATTTAAACAAGGGGGAATTTGTGCATTCACTCATAAACTTGTAACTCAGTTTTTACAGTATATTGCTTTAAATTCAATTCCTTAGTTACGGAAGTTACTTCAAATATGTTCCTAATTATGTAAATTAATAATAATAATAAAATATTTCATACATTTGTACAAATTGATTTTTAATATTAACTGGAATATGTTTTACTAATCCTTTTAGTAATAATTAACACAGTACGGATTTAATATCAGCTATTTACTAATCAGATATTCATGCATATCAGAAACTATGTACAGATTTATTTAAATTATTTATATACAATTTTCAAAGCTAACAATAAAGATTTGTTGCACTTTGAAGCATTTTAAATAACATTTATGCTCAAATTTATTTTAGCTAAGTTCTTCAACCTTATTCGAGCGAAATTGTACTTTGCTTAGTCTTTATAAATCCCGACAGGTCCGTAGTTATTCGAAAGCGTTCGATGTTTGCTAATTTCAGATCAATAAAAAAAAATAATGGCAATATGGCTGGACTCGTGCTTTTATACACGATAATAATTAAATTATTCGTATTATTTGACTATATTAATTATGACAGTATCGGTTATTTAGTGTATGGTGTTCTCACGGGTTTGTGAGGTGTTTTATTTTTGGCCCCGACAACTTCTAAAAGAGGTTATCTTGTAGGACCCGACCAAAGATTCGCGGTTAATCGTGTTCGCTTGATCGCTGAGTACGAGTATATGTACCCGACTCTGTGTACAAAGTCGTGGTTTCAGGAAAGGAATTATTAAAGGTAATAATAAACTCTAAATCAACAATGCATGTATTTGGTCAAATACACACGCTGTTTCTATGCAAACGGTATGAAACAACAGTTTGATTTTTCATCAATAGTTGCTTAATTAATTCGTAATTTTCTAACAGTAAAATGCTAATAATTCGGATCCATGGATTTAATATATGTGCTCTATTAACGCCTTACAGAATCCATATATTAAATAATCTCCGTAATAATTAATTTAATTTTATAAATTAAACATTACGTTTCAGATATTCAAATAGGGGATGCTAAATGAGATTTTCTCAGTAATAGTTTTCTATATTTTGCAATCCGAAAGTTTAGAAATGTTTGATTTTAAATCGAAAATTGCCTTGAATTTATAGTGTTTTCCAAGCAAGCTAAAGTCGACTTAATGTACATTTTCCTTCCATAATTCGTAAAATAAGTATAAATAATACGGAAAATCAACTAGAATAGCAAGTTAATTATGCAAAGATGCGGCAACATTAATAAAGAAAATCTTTAAATAATTAACTGCCTTGTTACATAAAAATAATTAATTACGGGTTTATGTGTTAACATAAAAATTCTTAACTTATACCAGAACGTAGAATAACGGACAACGGATTTAAATCTGTAATTGGAAATAAGTATTTAATCATCATAAAGCGAAAAAAGATTAATTAAAGTTCTGAAATTTCCGTTGAATAATCAGTATAAAACTTGCAGACGTCGATAAACTGTTATCGCTCCTTACAGACCGATATAGGGCAATGTCTAACCATGAACTTGAATATTTTGTTTATCCACATTGAACCATAGGTTATTACATGTCTGTTTATCTACTTGTACTAACGAGTTAATTTTAGATTAATTATTAAATATGACGAAAACGATCTTCATAGCATTTTGCGACATTAACTAACCTAATTAAAAAAAGGCAATATAAATATAGATCGACATACCGGGGGTTAACATAAAGTACTAAATAAAGTTTTCGGAAAAATTAAATCATTTTAACGTGTAACTAAATTACACTGTACAAATGTGCCTTTTAAGTGAAAAAGAATAAGTTATAATTAACAGTAAGGTGATTTTGGAGTCAATTTCAGGTACACGTTACATGAAGACCAATACTTACAATTATTTTTGTTGACAAAACCATGTAACGTAAAAGTGGCTTCGTCTGAAAACAGGATATTGTTGGAAAAATCAGGATTAACATTACATGTCACCATAAGACGTTCGCAAAATACTAATATTCAATCGAAATCGTTTTCTGAAAGATCCTGTACTAAATGGATTTTATAAGGACGAATTTTCTCACTTTCAAATAAATTTTTCACTTACTGATGTCAGATATTATAGTATGACGCTAACTGTCTAGACGATTGCTGGGGATGTTCCTGCACATCAATTAAAATATCCAGGGCTGCTTTATCACCGGCATTTTCTATCTTTGGTTGTCCATATTTTGGTCGGTCTTTAACACTACCAGTTTGGTTAAACTTTTTCACCACTTTGCTTACGCAAGATTGAGTTATTCCAGGTCGATTTGGATAGAGTTGATTAAATAAATTGCATATCTCCGCCTGCGTTCTTTTACGGTTACCGTATCAGACGATCATCCAAATCTGAATTTTTTCTTTTTCGCTTAAAGCTATCATTTTATCCTCAAAACTTTTAAAAATTGCATCCAAGAAAAAATACTGGTACAATTGACGTTCTTAAAATAATCTGGTTTGTTTTTCCTAATGTCATTAAATTACTATGGCCAAGTACATTTTTAAATAAAAACATTAATTTACAATAAATCTGTAATTTCGACAGATAGACATAATAAACCGTATATCGTTGAATTTGTCCTAAAGAGATATATGAGCATCCATCAAAATATACAAGGTGCTCAATTTAAAAATAAAAAGTAGACCATACTTATTACTTACCCTGTATAACTACGTGAACGGAAGTTCTTCCCCTAGATTTACAATTTTTTATTGCATCGACCAGCAAATATATGTAAAAATTAATAAAACCGTTTTTGAGTTATTTGCAATATTCCAGACTTTTTTGCCACCCGGTATAATTAGTAACTATCCAAATTAACTACTCAGCAAATCTAAATTAAGATTAACATAAGAAGAATAAAAATATTTGCTAATAGATTAAATACACAAGTAACAAATGCAAGGTAAGATAGGAACAAGGTAATATTAACATACGGCTACAATCAAGACGTATAATAGAACTAGAAATCTACATAGAATAGGAGGGGTGTTGATTTTAATTCAGCAGGTCTTACGGCATCACGAAGTGCTTTGGATGGGAGCAAAAATAATTCTGGGGAAGCAACTGCTATCGTTAGGCTACAAGGATAAGTAATGGCAGGAGAAAGTATATTTAACCTTGTTAATAGTTCATATCCAACAATAATCGGATAGTAAGAAAAACTGTAAAAGCAACAAGAGAAGGAATTCTTTACCGTAATAGAATTACGAAAATAAATATATACCTATCATTATTCGCGACGGTTCCCCAACATATAAAAATTAAAAATATACTAAGCCAGAGTTGGCATTTAGAATACAAACAAAACTGAGAGATGTAGCAGGAAGAACGTTAACGCGGTAAGTAGCGTATCTAGTGAAATTACACAAAAAAACATCCAAATAAAAATTAAAGTAGATGAAATAAAAAAATGGCAATAACTGTCCTTACAGCGACTATTTTTCTGAAACTTACACAACAAATTCCTTCCATACTGATTCAGTGCCAATGTTGTAAAGGCATAACTAGATTGCAGACCAACGGTGAGTTACTTCACTTGTGTGACTTAGGTAGTTTTATGTGAACACTATGAAATTCGACTTATTTAATTCAGGGCATAAGGAAGATTCAATATTTTCGCTGTAAATGTAGTAATTGGCAATATGTTTACATTTCTTAATTAATTCTTAATGCAAAAATTAACCACAATTTGCAATGACTTGTCACGGTATGTTTTTCTTTGCTTTTGTAGTTCAAATTTGTACTTGTTCAATAATCATGAACCATTCGGTATATTTATTGTCGTTCCTTATAAACTTGATTATTCAAGTTTATCTACCGTTTAGTAATAATTTGAATAATTTCAGTTGAGAATTCGTTGCCACAGGACGAAATTGAAATAACGCATGTGGCAGAATCACTAGTGTTTAACCACGACCGGCAAAGCTACAGTGGAGCGAGGTGTAGTTCTTTGGTACTGCGAAGCTAAACACTGCCGGGAACATAAGTCTAAATCGATAAATACGGGCGCCACCGTTCTCAAGACAAGCTGCAGACAGGCGGTGTTCGAAGAACACTGTATATCACGATATAAATTGACCTTACCTTCAAGCGGAAAACAAACGCTCTAATTATACTGCAGAAACGGGATTCAAGCTGAAAGAAAGGTTCTTATGCTAAAGATGCTTATTCACTTAAAATCACACTATATATGAAAATCAAAAAACTGATGGTGACTAAAATTCAATTACTAATTATGTTATTTGCAAAAATTGAAAGCGAGCTGTGCATTGAATAAAGTAACTGAGGACTGGTCTCAATACTAACCACCCTGTATATCATTTAATGAACTAGATTTTAAATTATTTCAACAAGCAATATTAATCCAGAAATAAATAATTTAGGACATGTCTCCTTAATAAATTGCAGGATACTAGATTACTTTGCACGCGCACTGTATATCTAAAATAGCACTTTGTGCTGTAATTTGACTAAATAAGAAAACAAAACTTCGAAGCACACATACATCTTTATATTAATTCCAATTCGCACAATTTACACAATTGTGTATAAATTGAATTGTGAACAAGAACCTAGATAAAACTTAGGTACTAGGAACACACATTATTAGTTACCGAGGACCTAGTTAATGAGGGCATCAGCTGCTAAACACAACTGAAAGATTTGAATAAAAGCAAACAAGTTTTGGTAATGAGCTCTAGGTTTTCGCTAACGACATAACAATTTTGGAAGGACGAAATGCGTCTTAAAATACGAAATAAACAAGTGGGTACCCAGAGTATTTTAACTAGAGGTAATCCTAAAATTAATAGGTTTACATACAAAAATAATATACTACAATTGGCGAACTTACACGATTGTATTTAAAACATAAAACGCTTTACTAAAGCACTTTTAAAAGCAACGCTACCAATGATACTCTGAGTCCGTAATTTATTTATTCCTATAGTATTTAAGTAAAACATACGGTAACTTTCGTAATTTAAATTTAGTTAACTTGAATAATCAAAACTAGATCGGCAGTGATGGCACACAGGTGGTAATTACAAATAATTTGCACAGGAAAATCGCTCTTGACGAGGTCGGAATAAGCGAACAAAGAAAATATAAAGCACTTACAGGTGGATGTTTACTTTGTATTTGAGAAGTGGATCAACCTTCTATTTTTAGGAACGATAACCCTTTACAGGTGGAAAGATGCATATTTGTAACAGGCCGTAATTTCGTTAAAAGGACAAATCCCAATTATTCGGTGTTTCTTCCTACAGGTCGGTAACCGAGCAGATCCTTAAATTCTTTAACGAAAGCCCAAGTATTCTCCTAAAACAAGATAAGAAGACAGTCCCGAACACCACCAACCACTTTACACTTCTTTACCTAAACGTGGTTGTATAGAACTCTTCATTGTTAAAGAAACATTCCCACGGAATCCTACCTTAGCCCCCTTTTGGTGAGATTATACCACTGCAACATGACCACATGTTAATTAAAGGTTGAACTTAAATTGACGGCACATAACTTGCTGCGCAATCCATTATTCCAAATGCCCGGATAAGTATTGCATTTGTTTCTGCTTTAACGAAGTACATTATTTACTTTAACTACTAAAGAATGGAATTTTTATGAACATAACGTTCCATATTTAGTTCTTTAAAGATGTGATAACTAACCAGATTCAATACATTGTACATACGAGCTGACGTAATATCTTCACAGCTGCAAACAACTTCTACATTTGTATGAAATTTAAGAAGGTTGCATTATTTTGTATTCTACGAGGTACATTGAAATAATTTAATAAAAAGGCAGATTATTCTTAAATAAAGGATGTTTTTAAAGTTTTATGAATTGGGTTGAATTTTAATTAAAATCTTATAAGTAGATAATATAGTTCGTAAAGCATATTTATGTTTCATTAATTTAAATAACGTAAATGCAACAAAAAAACAGCGAGAGCTGACATCGTTTGAATTGTGTGTAATAGTTTTTCACGTAATTTTTGTTATAAAATTTTGGTATGAAAAGGATAATGTGATTTAGTTAATAAATTCTTAGAATTGCAATTAAGGAATACCTATAAATAAATAATTTTTGACCTTTTAGATTGCAAAATTAAATGTTAATTGAATCAGACTTCATATTAGAACGTTATATCGCTTTGTTTTAATAAAGAAATATCACGATAACAGTGACTGGCAAAATGGCTAAATGAGATTAGGAAAGAAAGTAACCTTTGCAAATTTATACAACCCTCCCCTATCCCTGTTCCCATTAAAGCAAATAAATTAACTCGCCCAGGCATAAAGAAGGAAATCCAATACCGATAAAAAAAATCCAAACTTGTTACCAGTCAACGGTCATGCAATCCAATCCCAGACGAACCAGCTGAATATACATGGACTCAAAATCTCCGGAAAAATATAACGGAGCAACCTGAAGAATGGAAGCAATACAAATTAATATGTAGCAAAATATTTAAATGTATACCTACCAGTACCAAATAATTCCAAAAAGATTACGACATAAAATGGAAATGGGGTGTTATCAAACTCCCCCTAAGAAAAATACACCAATAAATCCATGATGACCCTCCCTCAGGACACTTAAATGCAAGAAAATGTGTAAACAAGATAAATAAAACTGATTATTGACCTGAAATACTATAAGATCTAGAAAAAATATACCTGAACTTGCACAAGTTGCCAGAAGTACAAAATTACCCAACAAAAGTCTGCCAGAAAAATAAATTCCTTCAAATCAATAATACTACTTACATACTCTATCAAAAATCTTCTAACGCTCCTTCCCAACCTCCAAAAAACCAAAATTTTTAAATAAACTAAGCAAGCTATAATCACATAGTGGTACACTTCTCCAGGTCAACAAGAATTCAACGATGGAGACGGCCGCAAATGTAGACGCCGTCACCAAACTGTCGCTCGCTCATAGAAAGCCGCCACTGCGGCTTGCAGACACCGATCAACCTATCTGCCCTAGGTCTCTAGCCGCCACCCCGTCCTCCTGAAGACCCCGATAATTATTTAACCCTTTGATAATTTATTATTTGTACATATTTTTCCCTGTAAATAAAATTTTCTAGTTTCTCTCTTTATAGTAAGATTCAAATAAAATCAATAAAAATACTTATCGTTAGCATTGGAATTTTAATTAGTAGTCTTATTTTCAACCGAAGTAATGGATTTGTCACCTATTCTGACCTTAATTAATTGTCATATCAAAATATAGCGATACAGTCAATTAATATTATAATAAGAACGATAAAGCATAATTAAAAACGAAATTTAGATAATAAAATTTAAATTATAGAGGATTACATACAATTAAATATAAATAATCACAATAAAACCCATGAAAGAATTCCTTAAATAAAATGGAAAAGATCAAAATACTATTTTAATTAAAGAATTTTATAATTAATAAAAATTCAATAGAAAAGATAGCCTGATTCATGATAACTTGATTGCAGAAATGTAAATTCAATTTACATTCACCACAGGGTCAATAAACGTAACTAAATACAAAATCAAACAAAGATGGCCATCTAGTGGTAATGTTACAATTGAACATAATTAGAAAATAGAAACCCAATGAATTGTGAATTATTTAAGTTTGAGCATAGTATAATTTAATAGTTAAGGTAGTTATAAATATGTATAAATATGTAGCATTTATTAGTTCATTAAAATAGTTAGTATTATAAGTTTTCAGTATATTACAATAATTCTCAGAAAAACAAATTATCCATGAAATAAGATAACTGAATGACAATGAAAACCAGTAGTAAACACACGAAGAGTTAGAGTTTGATTGACTCTCTTCCCTAAACTATTTCCTGCCGATCATATATCCACTTAATCTATTTCATCGTCTATATACATGTGAATGTAATCGTTCAGGACGACTTCCATTTCATTGCTCTCATTGGAATACCCCATTTCTCTGTTAACAATTGTTATAATACAGAATGCGATTACCATAATTATATCTAAAGGTTTGCATTACTTCAGGATGACTTCCAATGTATATTTATTTTTCTAGAGGTCACAATGAAGATTATTTATGCGGAAAAAGGACACTTCATCTGTTGTATACATATCCTCTTAATAATATGAAACACAAAAACATTTAGGACGACCATTTGAGCTCGATATTTCGTGTCCTACAAAAGGCATAATAAATAAAGAATTCCTTGCAAATTATTCCTTTGCCTGAATATCGCTTCAGAAATCCACTTTGCACAAATATTAAAATTTTGCATGCGAAAACAATGTATAAACTTAAACTTATAACACTATCTCGTAGCATAGAATTAACACGAGCCTGAAATGCATGATAAATTTGATTGCGTAGAACCACAGAATTATATACATAATAGAATTTAGGAATTGTATAGTGCAAATAATGAAATTGACTTCTAAAATATATGCATAAAAACAATCACACTTTTATTGAAGTGTCGAACAAAAATTTACAGGTCAGAATAGAATTTGTCAGAGAATCGTAATAAAACATAAGCAAACTGGTGAAAAGCCTTACAACGCCTCCTTCGTAAATTAAAGCACAGGGTTATAAATTAAATATTGAACCCTTTGAGGTGTTTCATGCACTATGAGCTAAAGCTTAACAAAGTCAGCTTGGCACCAAAACCTTATGTTAAGCTCTCTAACCAATATAAGGTACCAGAAAAGCGTGGAAAATTTAGTTATGAGTACCTTAATTGAGATTCAAGGTTGCACAAGCTGAGATGATTTTCGTTCTTTTAATTGGATACTATTTATTACTAATTATTACATATTGTTATTATTCATAATTGCAACGTAATGTAATTATTATTCGGTTATAAATGCTTGCATATACGTAATACAAATATTATATTATACCTAATTGCAATAATATATTTTGTTGATCTAATTTGTCGTTTAATAAACCTCTAACAGTATTGATAATAAATAATCAGTTATTACGGTATTGTATATAAACATTATATTGAAAACCTTTACGTCAATAAAACTGTAATTGCCGTAATTAGAGATGATATTAGTATTTATACAACTTCCCCTTCCATTATTTTTTATTACCAGTTTATGTATATATAAGTAACGTTATATTGAAATTTCAGTCACTGATTTTGAGGTATAAGTTACAATAATCAAAGAAAATCTATATTTGATTTAGTTAGAAAATTCCTTCAAGGGATTGTAGAAATAGTCCAGCTATATTTTTTTACATTTTCAGTGGGTTGACAGTTGCAGTATCAGAAAATGCCACAATTTTGTAAATGAAACATATCATATTTACTTTAGTATCTAATTTGGCGACCAAAATTGTTCATGCGCTCTACACAAACTCTACAGCGTTGGTGTTGAGAAACTCAGGCAACTGTCAAAAGGTAAAGAGTGTAGGAACCACGTCAATTATTGCCATTTTTGTTCATGCAATGTACCTGGATTCAATTCCAGAAATAGAAAGATTATTTCATACATTAAATACCATCTGCAAGATGACCTGTCTCCGTATATCTGCAATACCTTTTACACTACCTTTTATTAGTTCAAGTCGCGATTTGTCTTCTGATACTGATACCGATAGGAATAATGAATCAATGTTTCAGAAATTCAAAAGGAAGCAATTACAGATTTTTGCATAACACAAACTGAACGATTTGGGATTAAAACTCAGGATAAACATTTATAGACTCCAGGAAAAGCTCTAGCTTCGTTCAGATGTCACGAATAGGAATTCAGAATTTGTATGATATATTTCGCGGGTAGTGATGTATTACAATAACATTGTGATAACATGTTGAAGTTGAGAACTGAAAGCTGTAATACTTATTCGTGGTGGGTATTCCCTGAGTTCTAAGCATAATTTGAAAGGAGTTCTTCTGCACAATAGCTTTATAGCTTTGTATATATATATATAAATATTAAAATAACAGCCTATTTTATGAAGATGTTGAATAAAACATCGAAAACTTGGCTGAATAAATAAATAGTTTATTTATTCAGCCACTATATATATATATATATATATATATATATATATATATATATAGGGTGTTTACGGTCTTCTCTGTATCCTTTTAAGGGGCGGCAGTATAGCTCAAAAGGAGTCGACAAACCCCAAAACATCTTAGTAAAAGTTACTTAATAA
>JAHWXV010156238.1:0-13832 GCA_024586415.1 Phrixothrix hirtus
TATATATATATATATATATATATATATATATATATAAGAGTTAACCAAAGTAAATGTAGTTCCATTTGCACAATTTGCACAATTTTTAAGAAATAATTACCATATCTTGTCCGAGACTATGAAATTTTGAAATTCTCTAAGGTTAGTTGCGTGTGTCCACTATCTATATTGTGAAAATGTTTATTTTAGCAAAGATATTGATGACCAAGAAGTTGTTATAATATAAAATCTTATGTTTTGCTTAAATTCTTTATGCAAAGCTTTTGGAGTACCTGACATAATTTAGTTATAAATTTGCTATTTTAAGAAATATAGAGGAGTGATATTCACCTTTCTTAAGGATGTAAATTAAATACGAAACGTTTTAAAGGAAATTAATTAATAGATGGACAGACAGGCACGGATACTTATAATATCATACACATAGGTATATAAAATGCAAACATGGTATTTCAGTATTAAGAATAAACAGCCGAGTTTTACAAAATTATATTGAATCTTCGAAATATTTAATTAGAGACTTTGTATGCTTTGCGTTTAGCTTTATACTCACAGATTATCAAAATTTTAATTAAAAACCGAGTATCGCAATATTCAGTACAAAGTAGAAAATATTTTTTACGGTACCTAGATTAACTTTAAACAAATGAAAAAGGATCTTGAATTACAAATTTCATTTAACCAGAACTTGAAGCACGGAATGCAGAACTTTTTAGTCATTGGGTAATAATTTCTATATACGATTATATGATAACTGAAGAATTAATATAATTCATTATTAAGTTGGTCCTGTTTCTGAACATTTTAAAAGTATAAAAGTTTTTTCTACTTTGTTGTAATAGGATTTTTGAAGTCAATGTAACTACCCAACTGGATTTGTTAGATACTTCTTTTATACTTCGTCACGTAGTGGTGTGGTTTAGATAAGAAAATCTTTAGTGGCAAACTAAGGGTTAAGTCGAGTGATTATTTTAGAACACCGAACATTTCTACTTACATTTATCTCACTGGCGTCTCATTAGGATTTGCTTTGAATTAGTAAATTACGTATCAAAATGAATAAACAACGAATTTGAAACATTTAAAGTGTAATAAGTAGAAATATACACAAATAACATTTTAAATTCAATTTTTATTATGTACATATTCCGTGTAGACATATTTTCTACAAACCATTCTACAGGATGAGATAAATAAATTACGTGACTAAGTTTTCTTCGTAAAATCTGTTCCATTATTCACTTTATTTAGAAAACAGCGTGTAACACCGTTTGGTAAATATAGTTTTAACACTGCACCATTTAAATTAAAAATAATAGTTTTAGTGTAAGCTATAGAAAATAGCTTTTTTTCTTTTGCATCATATTTCAAAATAACTACTATAACTATAACTACTAACAGATTCATGAAGTAGCCCTTATCTGACTTTCCTTTATATAAAATGCATAACCTATTATAATTTTCAGGATTGATGTCAAAATGTAAATTAAGATGTAGGCGACGCGACGTACAATCATTTCATTATTGCTTTCAAACAATTTAAGGAGGTTGCAGAATTAATTGTGTCAGGTTAGAAATAGGTGTAACTAAATGAATAGCTTCATGTCATAATTTGGTGGAAGAAATTGAGTTGGTCCTATCATCTTCTACTACGATTTTTAACAATAATAGTTCATCCCACTTCATCAATTAATGATGAACCCTACCTTTGAGTTTATTTCAATTATAAATTCATTTAAATATTAAATTAACTCAGATAATTAAGTGTATGTTAATTTCTTCTACCATCGATTACTTTCTTATTATATACACAATACAATCTTGACTAGTATTTTGATTTTTAATAACCTGTTCTTGTTAAATTGATGATCTGTATGAATACGATGCAATACTTATAAGGGTTGATTTTTTTCTGTATTGAAATTAAGAACTGATGTATATAACATGATAGGAAAAAGCCTGATACTACGAAAAGTGGTGTATACAAATGGAATGAACGAATGTTGACCTAACTAGCTCACAGGAGTTGGGTGATTCGATTCGTCAAACTATATTTTAACATTTGAACCATCTAGTGTGCGTATTGTATTCGCTGAAGCTAATTGTTACCACTAATTTAGCTAAAGATTTAGTAATTGTATGTATATATTTCCACAAGAAGAATAGGAATTCTTGACAGAAAATAACTGTAGCGCTACACGAAATACTTTCAATACTTACTTGTTTGGTATAATCCGAGTTTTATAGAGTTCATAACCTGGATTTACCTATATTGTTACGTAACATAAAGTAGTTGTTAACTTATTAATAGTTAAATTAAGATATATGTTACCACATATATACATAAATATATTTTTAACGAATATTATTATGGTATATTTTATACTCACATACACACACAGACGCACACGCACGTGCATGTGTGTATGCACACTCCCTCTCTCACACACACCCATACAACTTAAAAGTTCAGCTAATAATTTTATCTACGTTATTTGATTGAGGCGGTCGAAACATTATGAAAACATACAACACAGACCTTGTAGTCATAGTTTATTGTTTCCTTTCAAATTTTTTTCTTGAATGATAATGAACTACAGATTGCGTAGAACTGATATTATTAAGACTTTTGTAAGAGAATGCAGTAGACAACCAAATTCGTAAATGAGTGCCGAAAAACGAATATTTGCATAACTTGTATGATTTGAGGTGTAGGTAAATAAATAAATACATATAAGTTACAAGTCACAAGACAGCTGACGTAACTGACAGAACACCTGCTATAACATTCCATTTCAGTAGCAATGGAGCCTGGACTGCGTAAATTGAGAATTTGTAACTGACACTTTTATTTTAAATGATCATTCCATGATTAGAGCACAACGCCTTTTCCAAAAATAGTACAATGTCGGCTGTCATAAAGGTGTTCCTTTGCGTAATACAATTTTATAGTGAATTAGAAACCTTAGATTGCAGAGTTCAGCATTAAAGTAGAAACGAACGGGCTCTCCACGGAGCCGTTGAAATTAACGGCAACCTCAAGGGTTTGTGATATTCTTTCTGATCTTACAATTTGGCGAGTGTTGCACAAAGACTTAAAATTGGAATTTTTTAAAATAATGATAGTGTACCAGGTAATGAAATCGATTTTTATAATCGTAAGCAATTTTCCCAAAGTATGCTTCCAATTTTAAGTAACAAGATACACATTTGAATGCCCAATGCAACTCATTTTTTAACTTTTTGACTTTGTAGAGAGATAGAGTTTTAGTAAAGGTAGGTAGAAAACATACTAAAAATAAATTAGTGACCCATTTGCAGATCCTGAGATATTGTTTGGTACAGTGTGGCCAGATTTGGTAGCATATGTCGTATTTTGAGACGCATTTAATGTTCATTTATAAAATATTACTTAATAATTTTGGTACCCTCGATTTTAATGAACAACTGAAGTTTCGTTTATTAATAATACCGTAAAATTTGTGTTAATATTTCTTTTAGTTTTTATTGTGGCAAATTCAAATTATGAAAAAAATTAGAAATAGTAAGGATGAGCTGTTTCGTTAATTTAAAAGAAGTTCGTTAAAGCTAAATCGTTGCTCTAGGCGGTTTTATTTTATTCTTGGTGCCTATGAAAGTAGCACATTTAGAATTGAATATTATTCATGACCATAAAACTGAAGGTTAAGTGACCGTTGTCCGCGCATTTGTTAGAAAAACTAAAATGCATATGCAAAAGAAAGTGTAAAATTAGAAGAGAGTGGTTTTTTTTCTTTGGAACCTTTAGGTAAAAATCAATTTTCAGTTTTCAGCAATCCTCCGTGAAGTAGAACTTGCATTATAAATATTTAGCGAAAGATGTTTTAATATTGGGAGTGTACCAGTTTAAACACTTGTCTTGGTGAGAAAACTACTATTTGAGGTGAACCTATAATTATCATCAACTAAATTCTGAGTCACTCTGTTGAACGTCCAATGGCAATCCCTGCGCCACTTGTGATGTACATTTGAATTAATTTTTATTTGTCTAAACGGATCCGATTAAAATCAAGTCATATCAGATTTAAAACGCCATACTAATGTGCTGTGCAGGTATATTTTAAATAGTTTTTAATTATCATATTTTACTGTTTCTTAAATTAGTATGTCGTTGGGTGTAAGAGGAGAAATTATAGAAACCGTGCTTAATTGAAAATCAAGTAATTAAATCATTCAATATACTACAATTAGTGTAAACGTGATTACATAACAGGAGTAGTTAGGTCTAATAATTGAAGGCAGTCGTCCAACATAATTCTAATGGAAAAAATTGACGTACGAATTTAAAAGACTAAACCATTGACTTTCTTTAATAGTGGCTTAATAAAACTAGTAACAGTAATTTTTGTCTGTTAAATCAAAGTTAAAATAGACCACCATTACAGTTAATATACTGTTAAAGGAATACAAGACAAAACTACAAATACAGTATTATACGTTGTCATTTAGAAATCATTCTTATTTATTGGAAACATCTTAGTCTATTTCTTAAATATATGTACTGGAAAATTTGTTTTAAATAACCAGGCAATTGGTTGTAAAACTTGGTTCTAGCATAAGACGGTGATTTTTGTAGAACGCTGGTAAATTTTCATATCATTTCCATTTCCAGTTAAATAATTTGAAAATTCGAGTTTCTTTGGAATCCATTGAGTTTCTTTTTATGAACATAATGTATTTAAAAATACAAATGCATGCAAAAGTTAAGATCTGGTATTTCTTAAAATACGGCTTGTAAGATGTTTCGAAGTCTAGACTAAATATAACCTAACTATTCGTTATTGCATTATGAAAACCCTCTCAGATATACTAGCAGCTCCCCATAATATTACATTATTATGTCAGACGTGAATACACCATTGCATAATAAATACTCTTAGTGTATTTTATATTAAGCACTTTTTTCATTTGCAAAATTAAATAGTAATATTTTCCTATTTTGCTTTATATATAATTTGGAGATGTTCGAATTTGCATTTAGCCTTAAAAGTTTTGCATTACTTACTACGAGCATTGTTTTATTATCAAGTTGTAAGTTCAGCTGCAAATCAGTTTGTTTACGAATATAAAAATTTATAAATACTGATTTCGAAACATTCGTCATTAGCTTATTTACATTACACCAACCAGCAAACTCCTTAGCCACAATATTTAGGTTTTCTTGGAGATTAGTAATGCTATCTGCAGTTACCGTTATCGATGTATCATGCACCAATAGTACTAGTTGACCTTTGCTAATACTTAATGTTAAATTTTTAATTTACAGAAGGAAAATTAGTGGTCCAAGTAATGAGTCCTATGAAACTCCGAAATTTAGTTCAAAAATAGCTGAGTTACAATCATTTACTTTTGTTTGATAATTCCAAGTTCTGCGCTTGAAATTTAGAATAGCTCGGAGTGCTAATTTCAGGACGTATTGAAGTTAAATAAATGCAAATTTGTGAAAAATTTATCAATGAAGTAATTTAACTAATAAATTGTGCAAGCAACACTTATTGCCAAATTGATTAGGTACAGGTGAAATTTTTCAGGTCCCGTGAAGAAAAGAAATATGAAATATTAACATATCTTACTAATTAGATTATTATGATGCCGCTTAGGTTGTCTACTTTCCAGTCATCGGTTATATATTTTTTAGCTTTTTACGTAAGTATCAAATCAACCACAGTATCCTCCACTCGGTCGAGCTATTTTAAAAATTAAGGAGTGCGAAGATAAATTAATTAAGGTATACATGATTTATTTATGCCTTTTAATCTTCTTTAAATGAAGACCACTTCACATCTAAATCTACTGTGATTAATTTTAGTTCGCTAATTTTAGAGTAACGAATTTATCGGCGCATTTTATATTGACATCGTATAGGTCATTTCATCAGTATAGAAACTTACCAGATTAAGACCAAATTTGCCATTTAAGATAACTAAGGCTTAGTTCTACTTGAAACCGACTTTTCTTGACACAGGATATATAACAATCTGCATTTGCGAACTATTAAGAATTAAAAAAATTATACCGTCTTATTCCTTCCTAAAAGTCCCCAGGATTTTCAGCTGTATTTTGTAATGACTCGCTCCTTGTTAAAATTAAATATTCAAGCTACTCATAACAATAGACACACCTTTTCATACATTTAATAAGTAAAAAATGCAAAAATTCTTGAAAACTGACTGAATATTGCCATTACTTCTAAAACGCGAATTTTGCACGTTAGACCATGTACTTCATGTAATTAGGAGTTTTCGACAATTGTTTATAATTCTCTTCAAAAATGAAAATGTAGCCATTTATGTATTATATTTAATGAAGCCAAGGAATTGTTTCGAAAATAATTGTAATAGCATAATTGAACTTGATAGTTTTGTAAAATAATGTGAGTTAGAATATGGAATTTTAGGCGCACGAACAAGCTTAGGAAGTTAAGCAAGTTCGAAATATATAAATATAAATTTTAGCCAATATTTAAAGAATGTAGTTTTGATAATATTTTGAAATTTTGTGAATGAGAACTGATCTCAGAGGCCATACAGGTTGCTTAAATATATGCGTATACTTTATATTCTCAATGTGGCTATATTTGAATCAAGTAATAGCTTTAAATGTATTTACACAACTTACTTTTGTTCTGATATATATTTAGAACTAGCTCCAGTATATAGAGTAAAATAGATAAACAAAATATTGGCTTAATAAAAACGATTAAGTTACTAAATCACAAAAAAGGAAGCTCCAGTTAACGAATGAACCAAATAAGCCTAGTTTATAATTAACTCATTTGATACAACTTATGACACAATTTCGCCAATAATCACTTACTGCTTAAATTCATTGATAGGATACATAAGATCTGCAAATTGGACGTCTACCTAAATAAAATTATGTGTAAATTAATTTTTATATTAACATATTTCATTTTAAACAATTCGGTGACAGATACATTTGCATACAACAATTTATAACGCCACTTACAATTGGATAATACTAAACAAAGTGCGTGACAAACATAAATTATATTTACATAGTATATCGAGGCGACTAGATAACTAGTAACATCCTTCAGCAACGCTCGCGATCGAAGGACCTTAACGATGACAAACAAGGTGCGTTTTGTAATTGACAACGGAATTCAACGCAATCACTGTTTAAATTATAACAGTGTGCATCTAAGGGATTAATTTCACACCATTATGCATCGATAATTTAAGTGAGAAACGTTGCCTCCGATGTAAATGGCACCAACTTCTTTTGTAACAGTCTGCGGTAGTGGCTAATTGAAAATTTTAAGCAAGTTTTAGAAAAGCATGCCAAGGCTCCTCTACACTATACTAGGTAACCCAAAATGCAATAATCAAATATTATTAATTTTTAATAGTTGTAATTTATATTTTTAAAAAATAATTCGGAGATGATCTGTGGAATAGTATGAATTTATGAACAGTAGCTTTATCCACATTTTTTAATTAATTGCGGAAGCGTAATATTGAAAAAATTCTAAATACCGTTTTTTAAATATTACGCTTGCGTAATTAATTAAAACATGTGGATAAAACTGTTATTCATAAATTCATACTATTCTACAGACCACTCCAGAATTATTTTTTAAACATTTTAATTGCAACTATTAAAAATTAATAATATTTGGTTATTGCATTTTGGGTTGCCTAATCTAGTGCAGAGGAGCCTTAAACTGATACATAATCAACTATATTACACACTCTTGTTAGAAGTTTTTCTTCCCTTTGTGATATATAAACTCCCAGGAAACTTGTTCAAGGTTGAGCTTGTTGCCAGTGATGGTTTTATCTGAAAAGTTATAATTGCATCTTAAGAATTCTGTTAATTACTTTAAAGCGATATCGCTTCTTTAAAACAAATTAAAATAGAACGCATAAAAATATATTTAGGAAATACGTAGTTGATGCGAATATCTAATAAAGATTAAATTACAACGTGGTCTGAATGTAATACCTAATTCCTCAAAATAATTCTATATTCAGTACCGATAAGATATGTATAAACGTTTTACTAAATGGATATTTAATATCTTCATCGCTAATTAATAATATTCACTCATTTAATACCTGTTTAAGATATGCCTATTCATGATCGGATTTAATTTGAAAAGATTAAATAACAGCGTGATATTATTTTCAATTTATAAACGAGAATTGTACTCTAATCCTTAAAATAGAGTTGTATAATGTTTTAAAAAGGTTTATGATAACGTAATTAATATTTACCTTATCAAAATCAGTATAATCCTGTACCAAAATATTTTGAAGACCCCACAAACATAATTTTTAATAAAAATAACCGTTAACCTAAGAAGCTTCATTATTTTACCCTAATAAAGTTGATTAAATTGCATCGTTCTACAAGATTAAGTAAACTCTTAGAAAGTATACCAAGTTTGTGAAATTAATATTAATATTCGGGGTTTATGCTTGAGATTGGAGTCCACATGAGATTTGATTTCTGAAAGACCTTTACTTTACAAAAGATCCTTACACTTATCAAGGAAGGAAATTGATTATGGAAACTATTTAGATATTGCTAAAAATAAACCAGGAGTGCCAATTTTGGAATTATAGCGACGGATTATTTTCACATAATATTGAAATCTTTCGTGATGGCATGAAAATGGTTAAATACGCTAAGAGTGAATTTCCAACGGCTCCATATGTAATATTACGCCAATTACGGATAAAAGCAGCACACATAAATAATTTTTTAGAGCATCTCCATTATTTATTCTAATAATTCGAAGGTTTGCTTTTTGAGTTGTAAATTTAACAGTCGTTTTTTCTTCCAATTTTTTTTATAGAAACGTTATTTCAAATAACCATACGTTATTGTGTAAAAATCAATAGTCGTTAAAACAAGCATGTGTTTCAGTTGACTAAATTCTTCTAGTATTTTTAACAAACAAAGGTATCTTAAAATAACTTCTTTCTTTGAAATTTATTGTATATTATAATAACCTGAGAGAAAGTACTTTTGTTTGCATATTTATTAGTGCGTTATCTTAATTTATTTCTTCATGATATGTATTTGTTAAAAAATTTATCTGGAAGCATTGACATTTGAAATTGAAAGTGAGGGATATTTCACGGTTCAATCAAATCTACTGAGCAATTCTGATTATATTATAGTTCTTTTATGTTCAACTTTTATTTTCGGAATACGATAGTCCGCGGAGACCAAATTCGACGAATAGGGAGAGTGAAGAACGTCACTATATCTTTGAAAATCAAACACTGCTACTTGACGAGAGTACGTGCAACCGCACATTATAAGGATGAAGTTATTTGGACACACATCCTCCCACAACTGCTTCGAATGGTGTCCATATCCCTAGCAAGCTCGGATATTTGACCTGTCACCTCTGAACAACTGATTCCTAAAAATATTTCATTTTCTCTATTTATATTAAATTTTAAGTTTTAAAAGTCTCTAGACACATAGGTGTTAGTGATATGCTAGCAGAAATAGCTCTGACCACTTGTTGTTTCGGTTGTCCAACACAAACTGGAAGTTGTTTGTACGTAATAGTAAAATTTAAATGCATGATGTACAGTAATATTCATAAACGTGTGTTCTAAACTTTTTGATCGTTGTACTTGCAAAGGCCATGTCATAAAATGTTATCCTATTAGTCGATTCATTTTAGCATATAGTTCGCAGAATAGCATTGCATAATGATTTTAAAG
Organism: Phrixothrix hirtus; assembly: GCA_024586415.1. Lineage (NCBI taxonomy): Eukaryota > Metazoa > Arthropoda > Insecta > Coleoptera > Phengodidae > Phrixothrix > Phrixothrix hirtus. The sequence goes on from JAHWXV010156238.1 coordinate 9,750, forward strand.
AGGTTCTGTTGTAGGTGGTATCGATAAAAGCTGACAAGAAAGATTTGTGAATATGAAGAACAAGAAGAGTAGAATACCCAGCTGACTGACCTTGAATAATTATTGAAGCATTGGCTGCTCAAACGAGTTCACAGCGGAAAAAAGATTTGCCGTTGGTGTACAAATATACTTCTGATATAAAAACGTGTACAATTTTGGAAATCAACTTCCGGTAGGCAGTACTACGAAAATAGAGAAACTTGATATTTAATATGCATAAAAGATACATATAATTCTATTTTAGCTAGTGAATTGAGGCACTTGTTATAGCTTGGCACACTCGTCAGAAAGATTTTCTGCGTGGGAGTTAATTTTGTTTATCATTTACTCATTGCACCCGAATTGATGCTAGAAAGTTAAAGTTAATTAGCATCACCGCGTGTAAGTTAGATGATTTTTTTTGGTAACGTTCTGCTTTATGACTTTTTTTAAATTCCCTTTCTGCTGTTGTATTAACCGATTAAAGGATCTAAAATTTTAAACTGTTGCTTAGATGCCTTTTTGGAAATCAGTTTGAAATTCGTTAGATATTTGCGTCCATTTCGTAACCTTCCGTGAGTTTTACAGCTTAGGTTAGTAAAGTATATGAAATCATAATTTTCGGAAGATTCCTTACTTTATGGGTTTACTGTTTGAAAGAGATTTGAGTTTGAGTGTGTCCCTTCGATTTTTAGTTTATTTTTCACTATGGATTATATATTCAAATCCGCGTTTTCTTTATAATGCAGCACAATTTACACTTTGCTAAATAATTATTTTATAGTCTGAGAACTACATTTTTAACTTAGAAATATTGTTATGTAATTTCTACTTAAATTAACATTTTAGAGATTTGAAATAGGTGATAGCTTATTTCAATTTTCTAATGTGAAAACTGAGCAATTTTTATCTAACAATATCGAAGGCTTTGAGGTAATAGATTGAGTTTCTCCTGATCTAGTTGGGCAATGACTATCTCTTTATTGAAAATCCACGTTATTTTATTTTCGATGAAAATTACTTGCAAAGTTTGATGCTAATTGATCTGGACTCAAATTCACACGAAGGGTATCGTAAGTGCTGCACCTTTTGTTTTATCAATCTATTTGCCTTAGTTAATTGAAGAAGCTTAAATTGATTTAAGTCTACTAAAGAATTTCATCCTTGGACACTTGTTCTTAATCTCCCACTTACAGAGTTGTGGCTTATTTAAAAGCCTATAAGTAAAATGTTAGCTGCGAAGGTATCCTGATTGTTTATTTGTATCTAAATTCGAAAACTGTGATGACAATGTCTGTTTCTGGATGTATTACATTAAATATGTTACAAGTAGTATAAATTATAGAACTAAGTTAGAAAATTTAATTACAATTTGTTCAATATAGTTAAATAAACTTAACACCATTATAATATACGATATAAGATGTGTGATTTATACTCATTTTCATATTCTAAGAAAGTTAAATGAAATATCTTTGTATAAATAACCCATAAGTCCTATAATAGTATATTATTACACAAGTGTATATGCCATCTTTTAAAGAAGCAGAGTGCCTTAAAGATTGCAAGTGCTTTAAAGGCACGGTTATTAAGTATATGCGGTTGCCTCGTAACTTTAAACCAATAGCAAACGACGCGGCAAAACGTCATTTAATTTAAAATCCCCAAATCCCATTTAAATGGGTGTACGTCGTATTCATGGCAAAAATGTTTAATATTAAAATATTAAATATTTATTATTTAAGGGCGTTCTGCACTGGTAGTGTATAAGTAAATGGCAGGTTAGATAAATTTTAGGTTAAATTCTATTGAAACAAAAAAAAATGGAATGAAATGATAAAATATCTATTTATATATTTTAAATTAGTTACCTGTCAAAACCACATTTTTAAAAAAGGAAATATACTGCTGCCAGTAAAGTTGCTGCAAGTAAAATTGAGTTTATTTCTTTAACTTATTACTGTAAAAAGTCTCATTGAAAATAAATAAATATATAATTTAAAGTTTTATTATTTTATTATACATACAAAACAAACATTTTTTTTTATTCACTAGTTTTTTTAAGTTTTATAGAAGGTTTTTTTCCTAGAATTGTATCTGATTTTCTTTTATTTGCTTTAGAAGCTATAACCTTCTGTTTATTACAATATTTTATTCTTATAAAAATTCTCTGCCTAATAAATGATGTAATAAGAACACGAGGAACAGATAAATGTTGTTTAGCAATATAATTACAGGTTTTCTTTACAAAGTTTGTTTTAAATTTAAAGCCTACATTATGCAACTTTAGAAAACATTCATTCATCAATTGTACATTATGTAACCACGATTTCGATGGTTCAGTTAATCTCCCGAAAGGAAGATTGTGCACTCAGGAAGGCATTGCGTAAGAATGTATATTGATACTGTCACTTTGAAAAGTGAAGCAACCCAGGTCGGGCTATTCATTTTTATGCTTTTTAGCTAAATAACCAGCAATATATACAAACCCATCATTTTCTGAAAATTATACAAGGGAATTAGGAACCACTGCATTTGTACAATTGTCATTTATTGTATCCTGCTCAAAAAATTCATATTCAATTGTTCTACTTTCATTCAAAATTTCGACTGTTTTTGAAATGCCTATATTGGCTTGTTTTAACGCATTAACTAAAACAAACTCTTCTTGTTCTTCTTGATTAAATATTCGCACATTAGTATTAGACTGAACAGCCCCTGAATTTTTTCCTAAAAGGAAAAGTACATTAACGGAGCTGGTTATCATGTAAACCACCTTGTGCTCTTAACTAAAAAAAAATATAATGTTAGAAACCAATATTTCTATGCATTTATTAATTCTTTATCTGAAAAAATAAATTTTCAAGACAATCTTGATTTAGTCGATGTGTCAAAATGTATAATATACCATATTCGGTCAACATAATAAAGATTTTGTAATGAAATAGTTGATATTATAATACCCTTTTGAAATATTTGCAAACATGGTTTTGTAATTGCTCGCATAGTGTTAATCATCGTCATAATTTTTTCTAAAATTTCATTCAGTTGTATCTTTGTAATGACTGACGCCAAAGGAGTATATAAGTTCATGATATCAAACCATATATTTGTTGTATCTAAAAATTCTCCAACGTCATGTGCTAATGTCTTATTATCACTAAGTAAATAACGTTTCAGAGCTGTAGCTGTTGAATGTGACATAAGTTGAGCAGCTAAAACTTTGAGACCTTTCATAATTTATATGAAGTGGTGTAAGTTTATAACCTGAACTTATTTGTCGTTCTTTCAATTAAGTGTTTCACTGGTTCTTTTGTAGTCATTTTACCATCTTGTAAAATAGACCCATAATTTACAAACCAAGTTCTAATTAATTTCAATAAATGAAGGGCCTCGGAAAAAATATAAACTTTTTTATTTGTTATTGGATGGTGGAAATTTATTTTGTCAATAGTGACATTTATTTATCTCCAAAGTCCCACATTTGATGCCCCACAATCTTAAACGCATCCCACAATATTATAATTAATTTTGTGTAATTCTATAATGACTTCTTATAATAGCGATTAATTAATTTTAGTGTCAAAGCCTACAAAAATGGGTTGTTTCCAAGGATCAACGAGTCCTCTTGCCATAATAACTTGCATATATAGTGCATATGTGGGCCAACACTCTTGTCACATTTAGTATCATATTCTATAAGATTGGAAACTTTCATTTCATTAAATGAAAGTATCATTCATTTTTGGCAAACAGTTTTATCTTTACCATATACACCTAATAAGTTTAAAATATCTTTTAATAACACTGGCCAACACGATTTTTGCTGACTTCAAATTGAGACTTATGTTTTACTAATGTGGGTACGCTGATTCCGAAAATCATATTGATTTTTACTATTCACGACAAAATTTTGCGCTAGACCATATATTTCTTTTTGAAGAACTATTAAAAGCCACAAAGTCGTTGACTCTGATATAGAATAAATAAAGTTCAAAATTATAACAATTTATTTATTTAAATACGGAAATTACATACATAAAGAATCAGGAAATATTTAGTAAA
>JAHWXV010156247.1:0-13622 GCA_024586415.1 Phrixothrix hirtus
TATATATATATATATATATATATATATATATATATATATATATATATATATATATATATATATAATTTTGCAATTGATATCATTCATTTAAAAGAAAGCGCTAATTTTATACAAATCTTAAAATAAGACATTTTGTTATAGAATGAGTGCATTTAGACGGGTGTTTAAATTTTGCAGGTGTTAAATCTTTCTTATATAAAATATATTTCGGTATAATTATGTAATTTATTTAGAGTAGGATATTAGCTGAAGTAACTTAAAATATCATTTATAAGATTCTTTCAATAATCTTCAATTCCAATTATATCTATGTAGTGGGAATTAGAAACGATAAATCAAAATACTTCCCGCTTACACAACCTAAAAATAGCTGCGTTAAAAGATACTCGTCTGCAATTCAATGTTATTAGTATTTAAACAGATTTGTGTATGTATTGGGAACTGTCAAGTGATTAAGCGTTATCCGATAATTTGGAGTTGTACGTTTCGTGTTAAGTGATTTTGATTGTATGAAATACTTCGGACTAGATACGTAATTCATGGTAATCGATTTTTCGTGTTATATTTTGATGTTTTAAATCATTTCCTCTACACACATTTAGGATTTGCTAACTAAATTTTCATATGTATTTCATTGTAGGAAATTACGTTCCATAATTTATCTTTATAGTTTGTAGTTACTATCAACAGGTATTGCTACTTGCAATCATTGCCTACTACAAGGTTTTTTATTTAGACATTAATTGAAAATCCTTTTGTTGTAACGTCAGGCATTTTATATAGTATTTTACTCATTTTACTCATTTTCTATAATTCGAACTAAAACAACGAAATAACGGATATTTAACGTCCAAAATTAGTTTTAGTGGCATAACTTTACAATTAGAGCATCATTTACATGTATTATAACCATAAAGCAATCAATATTTATTCATAAAGAATCTCTATTGTATACTTCTTGAATTATTTCGGTATATATAGTATTGAACTGGTACGATTAAATTATTTGAAATATCTTCTGTAACCCATTGTTTTCAGCGCTAAATATATACTAAAATCTAAATATTGAATTAAACGCCGCCAAAATCGATAATATTATAAATTAGTAAAGAACACGTCTTTGCAAAGAACCAAAAATTTGAACCGTTTACAAAGGTTTTAATTTAATTTAATAACTAAGCAAGAAATGTCAGAACCAATAAACTCAAACAAACAGTATTTCGAAAAAAAGCACAACGAATGATTAAATTAATTTGACAATTTAGATTACAATAAAATCAAAAAGGTTAAACAAGGCAAAAAAGCTAAAATCTTTTTATAACTAATGGAAGCCAAATGCTATTTAAATCTTCAGAATTCTTTGAAATGCAGTTTTCATTATTGCATTTTATGTAAGTTATGTTATTACGATAGAGTAGATAGTTTTATTAATCTACTGAATAATAAATAATCGGTAATTTTAAAATTTATTCACTTAAATTACATAGCTCGTGCACTCTGTTGAGCTGCATTACAACATTACAACTCACTAATAATAACCTAACAAGTCATTTTTCCCACGAAAATGACTGTATACCTTTGTAGGGTTCGATTTCCTAATATTTCGGTCTTCTAGTTCTACGTTAGGAACAAAAATAGAAAATAAAAAGGAAGTTTTACACTAACGAACTCCCGGCCTTGCGCATGGTATATAGCATGAGCAATTGCAAATGTTATCAATATTTCTATAAAGAAATAACATAACATCATATTTAACATATTTAACTCTAACTACATGGGTATCGTCTTGCATTTCACTTTTCTGGTAGAGGTAGTGGACACAATATTGAAACTGTGCATTTCACTAAGCCTCCATTTGTGCATAGTACAACTACCCTAACAATTCCATCCTCTCCTGAATGTGCAATGTACATATGCTCCCACATCAAGTTTGCCTTTTTTAAATAATTAGTTTAGTAATTTTAAAGTACAACCTCGATATTGAAATAGGGCATAATCACATTAATTGTATATATTTAAATTATTTAAAACCATTTCTGTAATTTAATACTAACAGAACATCCTGTATATATTTCATTTAACTATTACGTATATAATTACCGAGTTTTAACCGATTATTATGTTCATTTATTTGTTTATCTTTACTTTTTAACTACCGCTGTATCTATTAATATTAGGATTAGATATATTTTACAGTTTCTTGTATGAAATAATCTAATAGTTCAATATTCTTGACCCAAGTCAACAAAATATTACGTATGTAGGACAACTGAACTTTGTGTATAAATAATACGAGTGTGTCAAGCTGATTAGATAAACATATGTTAGTTTTAACCATTGATGGAAAATTTTACATTATATTAATTAATTTAATTACGGTATTTCAATTAAGATGTAGTTTATTTATTTAAGGATTGATTTGTATTTAAAACCGCTATATAGTGTATAATTTTGATTATTTTATTCGATATAATTTAGCCTGCAATACTATTTTTGTTAATTACTTTCAATCAGAAACAGTACCATAAATGTTTATTATTACTGTTTCAAGAGCATTAAATTACGCATCCGATGCTGTATTAATTAATTGTAAAAACTATTAATTAAGCGAGTTGAAGGACTAGAAAGCTGTTTCGCATTGAAGTCACAGATTACCATTTTGTATAAAAGCCGCCGGATGAAGTTCGATTTCCAGAGCCAGCTCTACCTGCCTAGCCGTAGAAGCTACTCCTTGAGTAATTCAAAATTATAGAACATAATTCATTACAATATCGAGTGGTGAATTAGTTTTATTTGTAGAGTAAATTTCATAATTGTTAAAATTGCTAAAATCCGTAATTTTTTGATTATTTTTCATGATTAAAATTTAAAGTAAGCGAAACACTTGTAGGCCACATTTTCCCAAAATTTGCAAGGGAAGAAACGCTCTGTTAAGATACCTAACGTAAAAACCACGAAGGTTGTTAACCCCCACATTTTGCTTTGAATTCAGTAATTAATCAGGAAGATTCTATTCTGTTTGGTTAAGGATTATTTATTCAAACACTCACCGTATTGCTGAGAAGCATTCCAGTTCCTGACCGCAAAGCGTTTCGGCTCGATACTTCGTTCCACGCAGTGACATAACCCATACGGATGGTGTTGCTTCTCACCCCCTAAACAAACCTTAGTCAAGGGTAAATAATCCAGCACCAAACAATAAATACCTAACGTAAAGTACACCCGCGAAAGCAACACATTTGACATAACAATTAGCACCATAAACGCACAACGAGCCGTTCCCATCTTGGTGGTCTTGAACCGTTAGATCGATCAAATCAATAGAAAATAATAGTATAAAAGTGCACTAGCACAACACCTATTACCCGCAATTAAAAGAGAAACAACCGCTAGCTAATTTTAAAAGGTTTATATCAATTATATAATTCAAATGTTGTATAATTCATTTTGTTGTTTTAAATAAATGATTTTCTGTTATAAAGACTTATCACTGAGGTATAATTATACTAAAAATTAATAAAGGATTATATTACAAAAGTAATATAACCACAGTTCATGCAAATACCTGCAAGTATAGAATAAATAAGTGTTACAGCGCCGCACAGTTTAAAAGTAACAAGCATGCAAAATATTTTGAGTTTAAAAATTAATTGCAATTAATTCAAATTAAAATAAAGTACATTTATAGAGCATCATAATTAAATACAAATAAATATAATATTTTAAAGGTGTACACCGAGCTCCCAAGTAAAAGAAAAGTACACTTAGCTTACGAGCTACAACAAAATCAAAATCAAAAGTGTTAATTGGGTTAATTGAACTAAAGTCATGACACAAATGTATATATACAGAGTGTAAAAAATTAAAAATAGTTAATAACCTTAAATCAATACATTTTATAAGCTACAGTTCACACTGGGAGGCAGCTGTGTAAATAGTTTTAACCTGTACATTATCGAAGTAAGTTTTAGACAGATTTCCGCAGCATCCAACGTACCGACCCAATTCCTATGTTAAAGCAAAACTCGAGGCGAACGTGACACTGGTCAGGCATCGCCGATATAAGATTTAATGTTTAGATCAGAGCACGTTACAAATGAAGTTCGGTCATTCTTCCCAATTACCAACAGCAGTGACGGAGATTTTCTTTCTGTGACTTGAGTATAAGATAGTTCAGCTATGTGGTAGGTTATTGTATCCGTATTACTATCCCACGGATTCCTGGTGTTGCTGAATTTGCTTCGTACCTAGAAGGTAAAATACATAAAGCTTCTGCCTCATTGCGAAAATCTTGTATGATTATGAAACTGTGATTTCCATTTTCGCAAAGGAAATAAAGAACTGCTTAGAATATTCGAAAACTCCTTGCAACCCCTGATGGCTACCTGCTCAGACTGAAACGTTGTGAGTAAGTCATCCATAAACTAGTCCTCCTATATAATAGCAGCTGCCGCAGGAGATCTTTCTTGGAAATCGAAAGAAAATTGTTTTAGATATCAAATTCTAAGTAAGGCACTGAAGTACTTCCGTACACTACTGTATTCAACTCATATGTACATATCGGTTGCTCTTCTATCTCGCGTCAAGCGATTTGCTGAAGGCACCTATCGGAAGCATCCACAATTATCTCACGATGCATTTTTGTTACCTCTGTAGTTACAACAAAGGGGTGCTTCCTAAATCGAAGCAAAATTGAGTAGATCTTATTTAGAATCAATGAAGTCTTACATTGTAGATCATTCACTAACCATCCCATTGTTGTTGACGCTGAACCGTCGAAAACCACTTGAAAATTTGTTGATAAACTACTTTTGTGCATCACCCTATGACATGGAAGAAAATAGAATAGACGACTCATTTGTTGCAATAAGTTTAGTCATATTCCGTAGATCTAGCTACTGCTTCATAAATCCGGTATACTGCGTCTTAAGGTCAAGATTGTGCCACCCGGTGCCCGCGTAAGGTATTTCTTAAAATGATCTTCACATTTTTCATCATCAGAGGATGGGATAAGATGTAGCTTCACTTCTTGTAATTCTCAGAACCACTGTAACTCGTTTTGCTATGTAGGATCGCCTTCTCCAAGACAGGATTTCGAGAAAAGTACCGGAACTTTATGGGTCTTACTAGGTATTGTACCAGAAATTATTCACCCCAATTCAGTAATATGAAGACTTGGTAGTTGAAAATTTTCGGGCCTCAACAAATTTCAAAATTTTTCCACTCCAATGAGCAAATCTACTTCAGCTGCTATATTAAGGATCGATTAATTTTATATCCTTAGGAATACCCCATGAACTAATATCAAAATTACACGAAGGTAACGTCTGCATTCTCCGGTAAAATAAATAAGGGGAGTATCAAAGAGTGTACTGAGAACTTATAGTCACATGACACCAATAATTGAGTTTTGACGCGACTCTATTGACCCCTAGTATAGAAACATTGGGACATTTTTTTAGATTGAGTGATTTATAAAGTTTAAAGGAAATGAAATTTGACATGGAACCGGCTCTAGTTTTTTGGACGTTGCCCACCGCATCTTCAACTGAAATAGATGCAGTTGACAGCAAGTCCTGACTTGGTGTAGCATAAGTTGAGAGCATATCTTGTGACGTTGCTTCCTGATCTTGGTGAATTAGAGTGTTGTGTTTGAAATTATACTTTTGGCAAATTCCATACCTACAACTCTTTTGCAAGTTCCCAGTACATAAACAGTTTGTGCAGAATTTTAATTCCTTTATTTCCTCGATTTTTGTTGGAATTGCTAATTTTGTAAATTCATTACATGAGAAAATTGAATGAGGACCCTTGCAATAGGTACATTTCGGAATTTATGAAGACAATGCAATAAGACTTACTTGCTAAATTTGACGTTTGTGTTGATGATCTAAGCATCCAACGTTCACGTCAAGAGTTTCCAATAAATGCGCCCTTGTCTTTAGAAAGTTCGCCATTTCAGTTAAAGTTGCACATTCGTTAGATATATTTAACTTCTCCCATTCACTGGCAATATTTTTAGCGAGTTTGGTTACTAAAAGATAAACAATTAATGTATCTCCTTTTTGACAATTTGCTTCAAAGTCTAAAAAGCGCGCAAATGCTTAAATACGTTATCTATCAGTCTTCGAATTTCCCCAGAAGATTCCTTTTTAAGACGACTGCTTTCAAATATAGATTTAATGTGATTGTGTACCAAAATAAGAGAATTATGGTATCGATTGCACAAAAGATCTCATGCTGTAATATGTTGGAAGAAAATTCCAATGACTGGATAACCTTATTCACCTCACCTTCCAAGAACGCTCTTAGGTAATGGAACTTCTGAATGTTATTGATTCTAGTACCGGAATTGATTAGTGATTCGAAAGTGTCTTTGAACTCCAACCACTTGGTATAATTGCCCGTGAAATTTCGGTAAATTAACGGTACAAAGCTTGATACTCTGAATTTGATTAGACGTTTGATCCGGAAAATTATTTGAAGATTGCGATATTGATGAATTTAAGGACATTACACTATCACCATTGGCTTTCTCTAACTTTGAAAGAATAATTTTGGTGTCGCTAATTGACTAGAATATATAGTTATAAATCGATCTCGTTTCGTATATCCCTCGTCTACGGATTATTCCTCACACAAACACTCTATACCTGTTTGATTTTCAAATTCCTCTAAAAGTATTTCAAATCTTACAACCCGCAATTTTGATACTTGTATGCGACTGTCGCCAATAGCTACATTTGTTTTAAATGCATCTATAATTTATTTAATAAATGACACAAAATTTGGTAATTTGTGTGTAATTTCACTTCGTTTACCGTTTTAATGATTGAAGTTCATTTTCCATCTTAATAGTTTAAAACAATTCCCCCTTTTATTACTCAATAATTGCAATTGAATCGACAAGTTATGTAATGTATCGTACCTTAAACGTCTAGGCAAGTCCAATTCTAACCCAATAAAAGTGAAAATTGTAATTTGGTTCGTTCGAATCATACACCTACATTTACGTAATAACCGATTTCAATGTAACACTTAAGCCTAAATAAATAAATTAATTAAATAAGAAATTGTAATCAAAATAGCTCCTACAGTTATCTAATTCAATAATTTAATAGAAACTATGGTAGTAATTGAAGGTAACTTATTTACTTATTTACAAATGTAACTCCAACTGTAAGCCCACATATGTAAATTAGTTAAATACAAAATTATAATCGCAATAGCTCCTACGCCCATGTAATTTAATAATTTAGTAGAAAATAGTAATCCACTACTTTTTACATGTCTACGTTGCAAAATAATTGATACTAATATTCTACAATTTGAAATAAATAGACGTATTTATTTAGTTCTTTGAAAATAGCTAAAGAAACGTCTTACTGGAATAATAAATGACAATTGCTGTCTCGCTCATTCATATAAACGCCACATTGAATGAAAGAAATAGTTTATAGGAATTTTTGAAAGGAACTTACTTGTTTGGGTACTTCATCTAGAGTTGACCATCCAAATGGTTGTTTTGAAATCTAAAACCTCATTTCATTATTTCGATTGTTATCTAGCTGTAGTTGACCAGTTTTTCGAACAACAACCAACTGCTTAAAAGCTTATCAAAGTCGATGCGTATATTGAGGATAGCTTTCCGAATACAAACGTTCTGCATACCTATAATTTGGATATTCGCCAAAAACCTTAATCACTAGAGGAAATCATTTTTCAAAAAAATTGAGTCGCTCGCATTTAATACAGCAAAGCTGCTAAGACTTGATTATTAGCGCATTACTGATACATCGATATTCAATTGTTTGGATCAATTAGCTCTATTTCTCATTTTTTTGAAATAAAATTTAAAGTAAAGTGGATTAAAGGCAAATTCGATAGAAACTAAAAGATCTCGAAAAGCCTGCTTTATACAAAAAAATATTTAGAATAGAAAAATGCACATTTTTACTTACACTACAAGATACAGTAACGACAAGTTGACATTTATACTTAAAAAAGTGAACGTGACCTTGAAAGGAACAAATTTTCGTTCCTTCGATGACAAATCGGTGTCATCATCTGTTCTACCTGTCTAAACTAGAAAACTTTTGCCTGTAACATATTTTCGTATCGTTATTTGGTATCCATGTAAAAGGATGGCATAGGTCGCCTATTCCACCCAGTATACCAAAATTTTATAATAATAACGTCAAGAATAATCACTTGCTTTTCAGAAGAAAGTCATTTATATGCTAATACATCCTCAGCTTCTATCGCAATGTGAAACTCTCCCATTGACATGATAGCTATGAATTTACAAGACATTGGAATAGATATATGCGGTGCATTCAAAAAGTATTATATAAATTCGGTTAAATTGTTATTAATGTTTTGAGGAGGAAACACCCGAACACGTCAAATAGTGGACATTATTCCATTCTTTCGCGTCGATTTTCAATGCGCTGTGGTTTCACTGTATTTTTTGCCACAGCCTTAATTTTTTATGACATTCCGAAACAACTAATTTTTTGACATGAAACATTTCAAATAAAAATAGATTGCGTAACAATTTTTTCAGAAAAAAGCGTAAATTTGGAAAATGGAATAAGCCAGCAGTTAGCAAAAATTACAATAGGAACTAAATTAAGTGTTCACACTGTACGCTGTTTATAACCTGGCAACATCCAAAACGTTTTATAAAGTTTCCTTGAACATTATCGACAACTTCCGGTATTATACTGCGCACTTTTCTTCAAATTTTTGGGATAAATTCTTCTATGAGTTGCGGTGTATTATTGTAAACTTTATTTCTCAGAGATCCCCAATCAATAACTATTCAAAGCGGTTAGATTCGATGATATGAAGGTCGTTCTATATGAACCCTTCTTCAAATCCAGCGATCTGGAAACACATCATTTAGGTAACCCCGAACAAGGGTTGCGTAATGCGGAGAAGCAGCATCCGGCTAAATAAGTCAAGTGTTGGAAGGAAATAAACTGGTACGAAAAGGTAGAGTTACAGCCAGGTACAAAAGCATTGTAAATAAACATCTGGTCAAAAGGTAAAATATTGCCCTTCCTCCTTTACATATTAGGTTTAAATTGACAAACCATCTACTAAGACACTACCAAAAGAAGTTGACAGTTTTCAGAATCTTAGAGCAAAATTTCCTAAAGTATCATATGAAAAGTTATAGCTAACTAAAGATGACGATTTTGAAGATACCATAATCCAGATGGAGAAAAATGCTTCTAATGCATTCAAGAACGTAATAAATAAATTAAATGACAAAGTCAAAAATTGGAAACCATTGGTTAATATTATACAGCAGAATTTCAAGAAACTAGACTGTAATGTAAAGGTTCCCTTTACTCATACATAAATTTCTGTCTCGGTGAACTTAGGAAACGTTAACTAAGAACAGAGTGTAATATTTCACCAATATATAAACAACTAGCAGAAGATGAACCAGAAAACAAAGAGATAAATATGACTGACTATTATTTGAAGGTAATTGCACAAGAGCCTGTGATTTTGCAATAAAATGTAATTTTTACGAGAAGTTGTTGCATAGCAATTCAGCGAGAAAATGTGCCACGGGTCAAAGTTGCGAGACCTGAAGGGTCGATTCATTTTGAGAGTGACAGTTTTTAGAGCCCAGTTGCTTTAGGCAATAAGTTTGAGTGATGGAAACTACATTTTATCCAAAAAAAATTAACAAATATTTACTAAATCTAGGACATCTAATATTTACTAAAACAGTTTTTTTAAAAATTATATAAAATTATAAGTGCTAGAATATCTAATAATTAAGTTAAAACGTATTAAAAGAAATTTTGGACATGCAATTAGAATTAGTCGTCACATTACCAGATTATACTGCCATATATATTTACTACGTATAACGAATATGCTACTAAAATAAACGAAAATAGAAATTTTGCGCTGAAGAAATAGCAAATACCTATCTTTTTACTTAAGAACTGACAAAATTGTCATTTGTTTATGAAATTTTTATATAGGAGTGCAATTATCAATTTTAAGAACAGGTTGTAGAACGCTGAAAGCAGTCAAAAATCTAAAAGAAGGAGCTTCAATGTCCATGAAAAAGGAAAAACTCTATGTTAAAAAATTGCATTAGCTACGTATAAGAGTTATAACATTTATGTAAATTATTAGATCTATTTACTTTCGGTATCCACAATTTCGCATTTGTAACAAACTATTTCTTGCATTTGCATTTATTGTAGATGTAATTTCAATTTATTCTTTAGTTCTATTTAACTATATTATTTTTATCTCTAAAAGTTACAATTTTACTATTAAATAACCTAGGTTTAAAATTAAGTGATAAAATATATTAATAAACGATTATATAAAATTACTAAAAATTATTGAACGAGTATATAAAATTTGTGAGACAATTGTGTTAAAAAGTAACTCGAAAAAATCCAATACCATTTCTAAAATCAGCAGTTAAGATTCATTTAGAAATACATAGTATACAGAAAACATCGGCCAAAAAATGTTGATATGCATAACGGTGTATGTTAAGACAACGAAACTTTGAAAGCTAGAAAAGTACAATTTGATATACGAAGATAATCTACACTTAAATTAGTTAATTTTAGAAATAATACAGCAAGCAAGACTTCAATATATAAATTGTTACAATGCGAATTTGAAGACAAACGTATCTTTAAAATATTAATCGCCATAAGGAGCTATTAAATTAGTTCAACCTATCTTAAATGTGTCAACTATTTTAATAGAAGTGTATACTCTAGGCGATTACATTCACTTACAAGTTAACGAATCGGTTGTTTTTATTTTCAAGTTACTCATTCTATTTTATTATAAAGTCGTCATAAGTTACCTCTTATAGCGTTGAAAAAAATCAGAATGTTAAAAAACAAAAGCAGATTAAATGCAGATATTCGCGATATGCGAATTGTAGGATTCTAAAGAATTAAGTTTGCCAGTTTTATTACGACACGACAAACTGAACAATTTATGTTTCTTGAATCTGTAATGAAATAAAACTAAGGCATTGATGATTTAATTTTACTCATCTTAATGATCTATAATAATTTCATTAGGGATGTTTTAAGCAATTCTTAGATCACACTATTTTACCTAACTTTAAACGATATAATACAATTCATATATAAATACAAAGGTTTATAGAATTACGATATGGATAATGCAACAAAAAATGGATTGCGTAAATCTAATACAGATACACGAATGGGATAAATTCTTAAACCTACAATGACGACAGCGGTTCTGAGATTTTTCACATCAAATGTCTGATCAGACAAGTTATATTGTTTACTAACTCAGCAAAACTTTTTCAAAGGATCAAAAAAGCTTTTCAGTGTAGCAAAAGGAAATTCATAAATAGATTACTGATAGCTTTCCCTAAGTCACGTTTCATTTGGAAAAAATAAATATTATTAATTTATTAATTGGCCTTAAGTTTAATCTATTTTTAAACATAAAAATATATCGTAGAAAAGTTTTTAATGTACTAGTGGCATTTTTGAACTGACAAACTGCACATAGAAGTTCGTATTAGGTAATAACAATTGATACCTTTATAAGCATTTTCTTGTTTCCTGCACATAGGCTACGTTAAATTCGATTAGTTTTATTAAGATTCATAAAAACATGATCACTAACATAATTGTAAAATTACATTTAAATATAGATTTAAATTACATATTTAAAAATAGTTGATCGTTCACAATGTTATGAGAAACTAATTGAAGCACTGCTTAATACATCAACTTGAACAATAAATAAAATATTGTTTAACCTATTTATGCTGGATACACTGCATTCAATACAATTTCTAATCAAATATTAGATTTCTTGTCAAACAATGTGAGAATTCGCATTGTCATGATGGATAATTACTTACTCGATGTTTCTTATTATTTTCAACAATTGCATTAGTAGAGGAAATACGATGGCCTAAAGTTTTCCGGGTAACATCGTGCATTATTTAGCACGTGTATACCAGGACATATTGTAAACAAAAATATATTGAACATTTTAATTTAACTGGATTATAAGCACGGATCTGTTGATCTACATTCAATTATGAGCTGTATTTAAAACAAAATATTGATTTTGTTTATTTAATATCGCAACACATCTCGAATTCCATTCCGTGCATTTGTGAATAAGGAATTAAATCAGTTGCTTGAAAATTATTTTTGTAAAAATCCGAACATTTTTATAATTATGTATTTACATTTGCCCCTTTCGCCATAAGCTTATATACTAATTATAAAAACAAAAATTTATATTGAACTTGACCTTATTAGATAAACGCATTTTGCATAATTACTGGACATAATTGTAGTAAACAGCAAACAAATGAAGCTTTGTTGTTTGAATATTGATGAAACGAAAGTCCCCTTCCCAGAATTTGTGACTAAAATTCCCAGGTTTTTAAAGGCGTCTAAACAGTTTTGTCGATAGGTTGTTGTCAAAATAGTATATTTATGCTATGATTTCATCAATTTAAAGTTGTTCCCTTTGGGTTATCGTATATCTCTGCAGCGTTAGTCAGTGCTCTTCAAGGTATTTTAGATAAGTATGATGACTTTTGTGGGTGATATCATAATATATAATACCGCTGAAGAGAAATATCTGATGCACATTGACATTGTTCTTTCAGAATTAAACGACAATGGACTAAAACTAAATCTAAAGAAGTGTGAATTTTATAAAAATTTCATTAATTACCTAGGATATAGAGTCAGTACAGAAGGAATATCTATAGATAATTCGAGACCTCAGGAAGTTCGTAATTACCCTCGCCGAAAAAATTTGAAAATGTTAAAAGGTCTACTGGGCACGATCAACTATTGCCGTAGATTTATCCCCAATTTATCAAAGAAGTCGCTACTGCTAATAAGTCTCTTAAAGAAGGGTGTTAAATGGCTATGGACTAGAGAATAGGAGGCAGTCCAGGAAATTAAGAATGAGTTATATGAAAACATAAAAATATTCCATCCCAACTACAATTTGCCTTTTATTTTGAGGACAGATACCTCAGACTTTGCTTTAACAGCAGAACTGACCCATATACAAAACGAGGTAGAGGTACCAATTGTATTTATAGCAAGAATATTTAAGAAAGCAGAAAATAATTATTCCACTGCTGAAAAGGAAATGGCTGACATCGTCTATGGTGTAATGAAATTACGATATTATTTATTAGGAAACCAATTTACGATTTATACTGATCATGCGTAATTGACAAGTATCCTGAAAAATAGATGTAATAACAGTAGAATATATCGCTTGTCACGGTCTCACCTTTATCTTCGATTTATTTTACATTAATTTTAGTAGGTACATTTGGTACGCCCTGTATATAGATACTTAAAATTTTGTTATTGAATTTAGTTTGTTAACCCGATAGGTGTTGCCATCTGGTGACAAAATTTGAGAATGTAAAATTGGTTTTGAAATTTCGTGCTGGTTAAAAATACACTTTCTTATCGAACACTTGTGCTCCGGCTTTTATTAAGATACTAACGTGCAAGGTGTCGATTTATTTTTCGTTGCCGTAATGTGCAATCAAGCGTTGTTAATTTGATTACAACGGTAAGAACTAC
>JAHWXV010156292.1:0-19141 GCA_024586415.1 Phrixothrix hirtus
AATTGTGTAATTGTAAATTTTTTGATAAATAAATGTTAATATGATCGTTTTGATTACATATTAGATATTTATTAAAAATTGATAAACAAATGTTATTAATAATAATTTAAAAACTTTTTCGTTTAACTGTATTATTTGTCATATTTAAAAATTAACCTTGACGTTTCGAAAGCTTCGCGTTTTTTTTCTCATAAATATAAATGTTTTTAATTTGATAGCGGGCTGTAAAGTTACTTTACAGCCCTCGGGCGATAAGTGTGCCCGCGTGCCAAAACGTCGCACTTAACGCTCAGAAAACTTGATCATAAAGTATACTTTATTGGTATGTCGTGCATAAAATAAATTTATTAAATTTATTGACATGTATTCCTTGATTCGCCGGATTGGTACTCTTTGGTTACTTAATATCAAGATAGCATACTTGCAAATTAATATCTTAAATAAATTTATTTAGGATAGGACGGCGAATACAAAAAGGAGTTGATATGAATATAAAATTGGTTTTATTCATGACGTCTTTTATTAGATCAAATAAGTCTACATTAAACTTTTCCCCTTTTATAGCGTTGCTAGTGCCTGGCAACCTCGTTTGTATGGTGCACCGAAGTTAGGGGAGGATTACGCTGTTAAGAAAGAAATCAGAAAATTCATTCGTTGTTGTTTCATAGGCAAGTAAATAATTATTCTAATTCCCCTCCTAGCAAAGAATTCTAAATTATTAAAAATGTTTAAAATGAAAGTAGTAATTATTATAACAAATATAAACATTTAAGAAATTAATATTAAATCGAAAAATGTTAATAACTGAAGAATCCAAACACATAGAGATTAAATTCTTTATATTCAAATAAAATTTTAATTGATATTTATATTTATTTTCAATATAGTTGACTATACTGTCACAGAATGCTAAAGCTGTCAACTGGACTTTTTTAATTTATTTAACTTTAAACTTAGTGATAATACGAGTAAAGTCAAAATTTTGTAAATATCAAATAGTTATGAATCTGAGCTTAGACATAGTTTGAATACTATATCGTATTTAATCAACTGTCTTATAAATATTTGGTATTTAATGTCCAAAGAATTGGAGTATTGCTTAATATAGACAAGCAAGACCAATACAGAGGTTTGTATGCATTTATTGAAAACATTATTCTAACGATTAAACTAAATTGTTCTCATTCATTAAAATAAAAGTAATAAAATTACTTTCCACCATGTATGGTAATTGCCGTTTGGCTGATAATCTAAAATTGGCAAAAATGTATCTACCACTAGTGCTACCATTGTCCTTGTTAATAATGTTCTCGAAAACTTTGAGACCAAGACCGTATATTCGAAGGCGTCCGTACACCTCAGTAAAGAATGCAACAGTGTGTCACGTGAAATTTTACTGCGAAAACTGTACTTTTATAATCTCAGTCCCAAAAACATATCGTTCATTATGTCTTACATTTCCAATCGCCAGCAAACTGTGAAGATTAAGAACACATTTACTGCAAATATTAAACATAAGGTGTCACACCTCTCGGTAGTGGGGCCCTTATTACAGTATGACTATTAATTTATAGTACTGAACACTTTAAATTTTCTTTACATAAAATAATATGTAATAATAAATTAACATTTATGTCTTAGCTTTACAAATAATATGTTCCAAGACCCCTTCATTACATAGGACGCACAATTTGTATCCTTCTTGCATATTAGTGGCCATATTTGAAAATACGACCTGTTGCATTTGTCGTATCGCGTCTGTAATTTTCTCTTGTAGCTGTTGTATTGTCAACGGAGGGTTATCTCGGAAAACCCATAGTTTCAGCATACCCCAAACAAATGCATCCAATGATGTTGTCCGGAGAGTGAGATGGAAAAGAAAAATCGGTGAAACGTGAAATCACATTGTTTCCAAACAACTCCCGCAGAAATGTTCTTGTGGCCTGTGTTGTGTGGCACGTTGCCCTATCTTCCTGAAAAAACTGGCTATTGAAGGGTAAGTTTATTGCTCTGCAAAACCCCCAAAGGCCATCTACAAACGGTGTGAGAACTTGAGCAATATAGCGCTCTTGATTAACAGTTACTAGGCGTCCTTTTTCCTCAATAAAGTAAAACCCAATAATTCCTCGTCCAGAAACTGCGCACCAGACGGTCACTTTTTCACTATGCAATGGTATTTCTTGCACTTCTTCTGGTCGTTGGAAATCTAAAAATTTGAATTGTCATATTGCAACGCAAGGATTCTAAAACAGTATTCAAGTCTTGCAGCACAATCACCCATTCTCAATTGTTGGGTCGTCTGAATAACGTATGAACGGGTATTAAGTTGTTTCAATATTTTCTGAAAAGTCCTCCTGTTCATATGCAATTTTGCAGCAGATCTCCGGTGACTACGACGTGGTGAGACCATAATTTGATTGAATACATGTTCGTGATTTTCGATCATATCCACTGTTTTTTTTCATCCAACTTTACCTTTTCCTTGGTATAGCACACTTCCGATTCTTCTAAATTTGGTTATAAAGACAATAGCATTACTTGGTGCCTGTTTACTGAAATGCTTCAAAAATTGTTCGCAGGCGAATTTATAACGCTTGGATCATTTTGTCTATCTAAACCGTATGAACGAAAGTGCTCAACTAAAAATACTTTTTCTTCAGTATATAACATTATTTACGAACTTGCAAACACATTAGTACATCTACCAAAACCAAACGTCAACGTTTACGTCAAACAACACTGTCAATTGTTAGAGGGTTAAACAGAAGTAGGCTTACTGTTTCAGTACTGTAATTTTATAGCCATATTGTACTTCTAATTTATGTAAATAATCTACTGTGACGCTGACTTCGCATTTTATGGGAATAACAAAGCAATCTCCACGAATAAACCAACTAATACTATAACGAAGGACAAAAGTAGTGCTCTGATGTCTCTTGTTATCAACTAGATCTTAACTAATAAGTTGAGTTGATCTCTCTAAAATCTGGATTGATGCCTTCTTCAGATATAACGTACGCTAAGTGCCCTGGAGTTGTACTTGATTGTAGGCTAAATTGGGCCCAAATTGGTAATTATCATGCTAACGAGTTAAGTAGAAATATTTACCTTATGCACAATTTAGTCAATAATCTGTCAACGGTAGTACTAAGAATAATCTGTTATCACCAAAATTAATTGAATACAGCATACTAATCTGGGGCCATTCCAATTTGCAACGACAGTTCAAACTACAGCGTAAAGCTGATAGAGTTACGGCAGGTTTAGGAAACAAAGATAACTGTAGACACTCATCCTTAAAACACAACTTCCTTACTTTGCCATTCGTATACACATTTAATTGTTTAGAATCCCTCATTAACAATCCATTACTATATAAGAAACTTAACGACTTCCATTCTTATGACACTAGAAGTGACGACTTTTGTTTAAATTATTTCGTAAAACCTAAATCCAGAACAGCAGTGAATTTTTACTACATCAATTTTTTTAATAAGATACCTTCCAGTATAAAATCAATTGACATCAAGAATCCTACCAATATAAAAAAAACACTTATTGGAAAAGGAAAACAATTCCATAAATGAGTCCTTAAACTAATTTGATAGATTGTTGTTACTACTCGTACAGTATTTATACCTTTCTTTGTTGCCCTTTTTGGCTGACGTTTGTAAATACTCTGTATTTGAAATGAAACAAAGCCTATTATTACTATTATCCACTGCAGCTCACAGTTTTCCATAGGTTGAGCCCATGCATAATTGTGAACTTAGCTATGTAATTTTGTTAATCTAGACAGTTTAGCTGTATTACCTCAATTATCAACATGTTTCTAAGTATTAGACAAATTGTTGTAAAGTAACTCCAATAACTAAACTTGTTGAGCTCATAGCATAGATATATTATTACACCAAAATGCCACTTCTAGGCAAGGTTGTTATTTCCTGGTGAACCGAAATATTTTTGCTAGCTCTGACAGCGAGGTGAGGGTTTGGGGATTGATGAGCGAGATTAATAAAGGTTGAGCGCCAACAGATCTTCTAAACAGATGATTCCCTATCAGCTTGGTGTATAAAGCTGACGATCTGTAATTTATAGCCAGGTAATATTCAAAACTAATTATAAATAAAAGATACGCCTCGATAAACTTTATAAATGGACAAATACATTTTTAACAAATATTATCACAGCGTTTAATAATATACTGATCTTTAACTTTTAATGGACATAAAAATTTACGAAAATTGTCAATTAGTTTCAAATTCAAATATGGAACTTCGATTTACGAAATTAAACAATAGATGTTAGTTTAATTAGTTGTACATTGTACATATATAATAAATCATAGTGTACTTACAAAATCATTAAATGTTGTACTTCTTTTGCGCAAAAGAAATCGGGTTAGAACGAATTTTTGTCTATCTGAAACAGAATTAATATGCACAAAAATACATTTATATTTATATAGGTCAAATTTTCAATAACTGTAGAACTACATTTATAGGAAACCAGATACTTATCGAAGACAGGATATAACTTCGGAGATGAAGATTTCAGCATCAGCAGAGGTATTAGCCTACAGTATGAAATTTGTCGACTGGAGACGTTCAAGGCACCTCATGACATGAAACTGGTGGAAATGTAGATTTACTCACCGTAGACAAAAGTTTATCGCTGTCCCTGAATATATTTAACAACTTGGCAGAATTTACCATTTAAACATCATGGGAAATAGCATCAAAATAGTTGCGGTTGAATTTACCATATATGTAATGATAAATTTAAATTTGCGGTCCAGGAAATATTATATAAAAGTTGTCGAAAAAATCTGCATCTTCCATAACAAAATATATTTACTGATGGTTAAATTAAATTGGTTATAGCCTTAATAAAAGACATCACTTTGGGCGAATTGCGTCTAAGAAAATGAACAAGACTATTTAGATTTAATGCAAAAGTCAGATTGAAACAAACTGTTTTGTGTACCCGTGCGACACTCCCACAAAACCATTTTTAAAAAAATCTTAACGTCGCACATTTGCAAACTATTCCGACACTTTTGACTTTTAAGTTAATTTGCCTGGATAGCACAAGGAACTCATAATTACAAATTGCTTCCAACAAAATTTCGCTAGCAAATCTAAAGAAGACTGCTTTATCTGGCCATACCTCTCGGCCCGCCCTTCACGCCCGTCTCCCTCACTCGTTATCACACATCTGTTCTGATATATGCTGCCCAATCGCATTTTTATGAAATAAATTTACACAATAAGATATACAACCTAAAAATATTTGCAGGAAAATTTACCAACTAATAACTTTGTAACTTCATTTCAAAATTTTATTTATGTCAATTTTTTACCGTGTTTCTGTAATTAGTAATAAAGATTACTCCCCGTCTTCTGAGTGTTTATCTGTACTTCTTTATGGATGCCATTTATATGTTTCTATTAGTGTGTTAATTTCAAAATTGCCATGACCTCAAATTTATTCAGATATAAATTTCAGTAATGAGTCATTCATGATTACATCTATTATCTTAGTCCCATTGAACATTCTAGATTGTTTCATAGAACAATCTATAGAATGTTATGGAATGTTCTACCAAATTATTACTTTTAACTTTGTTATACTGTCCCCTCCTTAAGACTGTTACATCATGTAACAGCGACTTTAGACTTTGATCTTGAGTAAGTTCT
Organism: Phrixothrix hirtus; assembly: GCA_024586415.1. NCBI lineage: Eukaryota > Metazoa > Arthropoda > Insecta > Coleoptera > Phengodidae > Phrixothrix > Phrixothrix hirtus. Next base: position 5,700 of record JAHWXV010156292.1, read on the forward strand.
ACCTTTATTTACCAATGTCAGAATTTGCATTGCGATCCATGCTTACAACCTCATTTCTTGAAAAAGTGGCAGCCCACATATCTTGTTGTTGATAGAGTTCCTCATGAATTCTAACTATATATCATATTACATACTACGTGATAATCAACCCTGGACCATAACCGCGCCGATTTTCTACCGGCATTAGCAGAAATTTGTTTCCTTAGGTCGTATAATGCCTTCTACGGGTCTTTATAACTTGGATTCTGGTGGGACAAAGCTTTCTTCACGAGGTATCAAATTCTTCGCATTCATTGGCAATGCCCGCGCAATCGATGACATGCCTTCCCAATAGCTGACCCTTGCTGTCGTATTCTTCGAACACAATGAGTCAAGGGGTACTCTTCTAGGGCATTAAATAGATTTTTGTATTCTTCGGTGATAACACCAAACTGAGCTTTACGGTGTCTCGAACAATTTGACATAGTTTTAGCGAATGGCCGTTTACTGTACCTCGACTTTTACGTATTCGAACTCGACATTGTACGCCCTTTATTCATGTCCTTGTTGGTTTAGTTCTGCATTACTTCCAGCATTTGGGGCTAATCGATTCATATGAATCATTTCCGGTTTTCCTTTGGGTAATTTCATTATTCGATAGATTACTTCGTTGATCCTTTTTATCACTTTATACGTACCTTCCAAGGATATCTGCAACTTGTGAGATAGACGTCGTCATCTTTGAGACTGGTACAACCAAATCAGACCATAGTGTCGCAGTTTTGTCTAATGGAATTTCAATCGATAACTGGCAATCTTAAGGTTATTGGGAACTAACTTATGAATTTAGATTTGTTTATTTCAATGTATTTCCAGCAAGATTCACCTCTACAAACATGCTACTAAACTGTAAATTACACGGTAGCCTAATTTTACTCCCAAGCAATACTCTAGCTTGAGACAGCCCTGTCATCTCATTTACAGCATGCTGAAATGCCATCATGACTAGATATAAGTATTAGTCCAATCTATTTGACGATCTGAGACAGTTTTTAAAAAATATTTTCCCATGGTTCGATTCATGCGTTTCACCATCACGTTCGACTGTGAATGAAGAGCAGTTGTTCTAGTTTTATATATTTTCAACAGCTTGTAGCGATTTTGGAGTAAGGTCGGTTAAAAATTTCTTCCTTAGTCTGAATGAAATTGCAATGGATTCCGAAACAACTAAGTAGTTTCTTCACGAAGGTCTCGATCACTGTAACTAGCTCTTAGTTTGATGGAGGATATGAATTGGTTCAGTTACTAGAATAGTCCTTTGTAACTAAGATGAATTTATTTTCTGCTTTTGTTTCCTGAGGTGGATTATCTATATTAATTGCAAATGGGCTACCGATACTATATTACCTCATTGGTGCTGTTCAGCTCCCCAGTGTACTGGGGAGGTTCGTAAGCGTTTCCAGAGGTTTGTTTATCCCATTAGCTCTCTTGATGGACTATTGTGCAGTTGTCGCAAAACTTCCAATACTCTGTTTTTGGAACCACCAACGGGATTTGTCTTTCACTTCTATCGTCATTTTCCAGACCATTTTTCAAAAACCATCTTGAACCTACAAGGGTTCTCATAGAGACCAATATGCTTTAACAACGAAATTAAATGGAGCCACTTCTTCCCAGCCTGGTCTTCGATCCTTGTAGTCGTCCAATCATCCTTCCTATTTGGCTTTCTGGATTCTTAAACGGCAGTAACCATTTTGGCGTTGCATCATCAGTTCTCTATAAAGTATTTCGTCCATAATGGTATTTGTAAAAGTGTTTAACAGCTAGGAATTCTTTGCGCGTAACCCTATATTTCCTTTCAGGTTTGGACATTTCGCTAAAATATCCAACTAATTATTCTTCTCCATCTTAAATTTGTGATAGCTCTGCTCCGATGCCGATGTGGCTAGCAACAGTATCTAAAGTAAATCTTTCCTGCAAGTCCGTTTAATTATCTCAAATGCCTCTTAGTAGCTATTGCTCCATATATATGGTTGATTTTATTCAATAAACGTAGTAGGGTGTTTGCTTTGTTTGCAAATCCACGTACGTACAAATCAAAGATAGTAAGCGCATAACACCAAAATGCTTAGTAGTTCACGTTTATCTTTTAGTGATGGCTAGTCTCGTACAGACTGCACTTTTTCGAGTCGGCTGCCACCTTTTATGCAGAAGAGGCACCGCCTGAATGTTTCATTTTGTTTTAAAACAAGTTGCACTTTTTCGGACTAACAATAAGTTGTAGATGTGCACTTCGCAGTCTTTAAAACACCTCTTCAAGATTTTTTAGTTATTCATCGAAGGATTTTCCGATATTTACGACATCGTCCAAGTATACTAAATAAGTTTGCTACTGCAGGCCTTCCATGATTAATTTCATTAGACCTTCAAACGTTGCTCGTGGATTTTGCAAGCCAAAAGCATCACTGTGAACTGCTAAAGATCAAATCCAATAGCGAATACCATTTTTTCTCGGTGTTCGGGTTCTGTTCTGGATTGCCAATATCCACCATGTGTGTTTAAGGTCGAAATTTATTAGGAGCCGGAAAGCATATATCAAGTATTGTCAATTATAGGTAGAGGGTAGTTTTCCTTTTTGGTCATATTATTTAAGCAACAGTAATTCACACAGAATCTAGTGCTGTTAATTTCTTGTTAACAAGTACAACTGGTGATTCTCAAAGATTGCTGGATGGTTCCATTATTCCGTTGAGGTAAATCTGAATAGTTATATTTTCAGCTTCCTCCCTCTTGGATTATTTCGGCCTCCCTGGTCATTGAAGCTTCAGTTGGAAATCTCCAGTATTCATTATTTATAAATTTTGTATCGCGACGTTCATTCTTCTTTTCAAACCGTCATAAGCGGCAAATATGTCAGTATATCGTTGCATCAATTTATTGGCTTTATCCTTTCGCTCATGAGATAAGCCGGTGTACGAGGATTCGAGTGTGACACGCAGCTTAGGTAAATTCTTTAGAGGCAGAATTTTCTCACCTGTTTCCATCCAATTTCTCACATGTGAGGTAGATGTGCATATTCCAAATTTGGTACCCTTCTTTAAAGGTTTCTTGAAAGTATTAATATTCATCAAGCGAATGGATGTCGTTTTTTTGGTCTCAATCGACACTCGTCCAGCTGGATTGTCAGAGACAATACGTATGTTGTCGATTTTTAGGATTTCTACCCATCCTGCTAGAACGTTTCCACCTGGTTGGCCCATAACTATTGTTTCGCTTCTTGGCGCTCACGTCTCTTCTTCTGCTAGGAGTAGTTTTATTGCATAATCATCTCGTTGATTAGATTCTTCAGTATCAGCTACCAGTATCCGATGCGCACCGTTCCTGCAACCTATATCAGTACCTATAATAATTTCACCAAGAGCGGTTATACGATTTCCTGCAGAAATACGTAATCTCAGCTATGAAATCACTAATAAACCATTCTCAGTAGTGTTTGGATCCAGTATTGAATTCGCTGCTTCCGTCTCCAGGAGCATTTGGTTACTCTTCCTTGCGATTGTTCCATTAAGGTAAAGGCGACCGGTATATGTTTTAATGATGCCATTTGGATGGTGAGTTTCGGCGCATGGCTGGTAGAGATCGATATCAGTCCCTTCATATCAATCGTTCTAGTTCTTCGGGTGGTTTTGTATTAACAGCGAGACTGGTCACAGCCTCTTGACATTTTTTCTATATATTTTTCCATTTATCGCACTTTCAGCATCGTAGTATACGTCCATTTGGTTTTTACATCACATGTAGTCTCAAAACTATCACTTCTATACTCCCACACCATCTTTGACTTCTACTTCCGCACATATGCGTCCCTTTGCTGGTTGATAATGCAGTAGCAGGGCTTCTCGGACATGATAATCTAAGTGTCTATTGTTTCAGAATCCCAAAGGCCTTCCACAACTGTTTCCATCCCAGTTTGTTCAATAAAGCTTTCTAGAGCAGTTGGATATGCTAATCACACTAGCCATGCAATTTGTTTCGAGTTCCTGGAGAATCTGTCTAATTTTCTGCACTCAACTCCGTAACTGGCACAGTAGACCCGTTACAAATGTTTAGCGCCATATCGCAATTATTCTGCAAGTTATCTAGTATGGTTTATAGAATGTCCATGAGACCCCACGTAAAGCCACTACTTAGGCAGTTGCCTTTTCTTCAATGGCCCATCCATTCCATATTGCAGCTGCCGCGAATTGTTTATATCAGATGATCCCAAATGTCTTGCGGTCATGTGTTGATCATTGTTTTGTCATCGATTGCTGGGCATGCCATTTTCAACAATAGACAAATGGTCAAATTATTGTATGTTCACTTCTACTGATTGTTCATGAGGAATGGAAGGTGCTTCCTTCTTAGGCAAGCTGGCTTCTACATTCACGGCCAGGAGAATAAGCTTTTGTTTTAGTTCATCATATGTTTTGGCTGCTTACTCATATTTTGTTGATAACTCTCTTATGACATCTTCGATTTAATCCTGTAATTTAATTTTCCTTAATTTAATTCTTCTTGTAATGCATTTTGGCTTGATATAAATTTTTCCTTTAATTTAGTCTGACTTAATTTAGGTTCCTATTTGAATGCATTTTGGGTTGATTTAATTATATCTTATTGTTCATTTTGATTTGTACGGATCGTACTTATTTCTTCTTGTAATTGACTTTGGCTTGGATTAATCGATGCCATTTCTTTTTAATTTTTTGAATATTTCCTCTTGAAATTTGTTTTGGTTTATATTAAGCGATACCATTTCCGCTTTTAATTTATTTGTAATTTCTTCTTAATTGAAATCCATTTCGCTTGTAATTTAATTGAACCTTATTTCATTTTTTCTTGGATGAAATCCGTTTTGTCCTTCATCTTTTGTAACTTCTCCATCAGCGACTTTATATTTTTTTCAACGTATCTTGCCACTGACATATAGAAAACAACTACCACTAGTTTTTGTCATTACTACTCCTGAGTTCACACCTTCAATTTCAAATCCGAAACTTTACATAAATGTAACGAAACTAGTTAATTATTTAAAATTTTTTATTAAATTCACATAAATTTAATCATTGATTTACATATATTGAACTAAATATTTATATTGCATTACACTAGCAATAAGCAATTATATTTATATTTATAATAGCTTTTAATCAAACAAGATTTTTCGAAAAACTAAAACTAAAGAAATTTAAGCTGTTATTTATATGAAAGGAAATATTTTAGAATATGCTTGTAAAATTAATAATAAAATTAGTCATAACGTTGATGCAGCAAATTCCAATACCTCCGCTAATTGTAGCAACCTTGAATTTATTTAGATGTAAGTTGCTGTAATCAATTATTCATGATTACGTCATTTATCTTACTTCGATGGAACCTTTATGAATGTTCTGTGAAATGTTCTGGAATCTTCTACAAAATTATTGTTATTATTTGTATTACAATATTATATAACACTTTTAAACAAGAGTAAAATGGAAATTAAAGAAAAATATCTTGGAATATGGAGAAAACCAGCCATTCTAATATGAAAATATACCGACCCACTCAAGTGTTGTCAGATTCAAACCTATTTTAATTTGGCTTTTGTAAAGCTTAATTTGCCGTGGGAACTTAAAATTTGTTTAAAAGAAAGCTTTTGGAGATAACAAAGCTAGTGTTTCGATTTACAAGTAATTGTCTAACAAATGTTATTTAGAGTAAGTTAATTTTCTATTTATAGAACATTTTCTGAACTATCTTGTACAGTATGGTATAATTAGTTTTAGGTAAGAGTAATTGAAACTTGATAACCGCATAACGTTCTAAATAATTTAGTATCAATCCTTTTAATATTATTGTTATAAACCTAGTCATAGTTACTAATAGTCATCATTTTAAAAGCCTTTTCTCACATATCTAATAAATATCAAAATTCACGAAGGTAACATTTCCGTACTAGATTCAAATTTACATTCAAGTCACATATTTAATATTATATCATTTCTAATAACAAGAACGACCTGCCTTGTTCCATTCATATTCTTGTTATAAGGATACATCTTCAATAATAGGATATATTCAGATGACAAGCTTGCTATTCTCATACAAATCAATTACAGAAATACATATTATAGTACGCCGATGAAAGATAGGCGCTGAAATAGGAAAGGAAAGCAAAACTAGGACTTTTTAACGTTAATTGAAACGCTACCTGCTTTATACAGTTGACATAGTGGTAGAAATAAATTTGTAGGTAGTTTTGATATTTAAATTTATTAACACAATATGTTACACTAAATTAATTGCAATACTTGTACATTAAAATTGAATTGAATTGTAATTTTATTGCTCTAAAATAAATAGTGATACTAACTCATTTTAAAATCGATAACAATTGCTTTATATTCCCTTCTATTGGAAGTTCGTATATTTCACACTACAAATATAGCTCAAATACAGCAGTTATTCATTGCACACATCACGTCAATGTAGTAGGTACGTCGCGTAACTATAGAAGCGTATGAACTATTACGTTTTAAACGTGACGTAAAATGCAGCCACATATTTTTAAGTCCATATATATGAACACCGAACTCTATTTTTGTAGGATATGCGGAATTTTATTTATTCGTCGTAAAAACAAAAATTGCTATTTTCAGAAAACGTTGTATGTAATTTACATTATAATATCGCTTTAGTCGCGAAACTGCGGCTTATAAAGGAAATCATTATTTAGCATTCGAAACTTTTTTAACCCGTTTTCCTTAATAGCACCCCATTATTTAAAAATTAAACGATACGTTGCTATTAGCCAATTAGGGATGCATTAAGAGTAACTTTTGAAGAAGGTTTCGAAATATTGCCGTTTGTAGAATTTATCCAACCTTGCTTTGTATGAGAATAATGAATAAAATAGTTATCCGTTCAATTAAATTATCCACAGTACCTTATTCGTGAATAAAACTGGCTTACATACCTACTCGTTGCCATTATCTTGTGCATTTATGATACAAGTTCCATTCTTCATAATAATTGTTTGAATTCTCATACGTACCCTAAACAATAACAACTCTTTTAAATCGTATTGGTTACACAAAGAGTCAAAATTATTCTTATAGTCAGTACTATAAGATACTGTAAATAACTTAAAACCAGCTAACTTAGAAATGCTACAGAAGAATTTTTACAATTGTCACTTAACCTAAATTCTTAAGTCAAGTTACACTGTGTAAGTAAATACAATACACTAGCGGCATCCAGCAAGGGTTTATTTTTCAAACTTAATGTGATAACAAGACCGAGCAAGACTAATTTCAGCAAGATATAGATAAACTAGAACAATTCTGGGGTGCAATTCAGGAAAAATTTTGAATATACGAAGCTAGTTCCATAGGCTAGGTAAAAATGTAAGATGTGGCACGACCAGAATAAAATTAATACTATTTTATTAAAATAGATTCCTCTAGATGGCACCGTACTAATTTACTAGGACACCTGTTGATTAGTTTGTGTTCGACAACCATTTAAAGTAAACAACTTGTGTTAATTTAGCTAGAATGACAAAAAACGTGATTTTTCGCGATATTATGAAAACTTATTTTCTGCGTGAAAAAAAGGTGATAGAAACAACAAAATCTTGACAAATATTATGCGGACTGTTTTCTATCAAGCAACATGTTCCTCCAACAGTTGAAGATGTACTGTAGATAGCCAAGATTCAATCAGAATCTCTGGCCAAGATTACCGAATGCATTTTTTTGAACAAAGAAAATTACTTGTTTTGGATATAATTTTCTAATACAAGATTTAATTTGAATTTTAATTACTCTATATGCTTCAAATATCAACTGTCTATACTGGAAGGATCGCTTAATATTTTAGAGTTAAAGAAAATTCATGATTCGAAACTAAACAACTTAAAAATGTAAAAATTTCAACGAAGTAGCTATAAAATAGCACCACTATATTCTATACACCTCCATTATCACCCATACGATGTTTATTTCAAAGGAAAGTTTATTTCTTGCACTAAATCAAACTTGAAGATTCACTCACTTCATTTCAATAACTGAGCCTTTTTACACACAATTGTCTTATTGTTTATATTGCATTTTCTATTCACATTTGTTATTTATATGTTGGCATATGCATAAATTAATTTAATATAATTAATTTACATAAACTTGGTAATTAACCTCAAATTTTTGTTTTATTCTATTTTAATTATTAATTATTGCAAATGCCTAGATCTATTACTTGTATGTGCTTACTAAGATATTAGTCTAAGTATTTCTTATGTTAATTTGCGTGTACATGCGCGTGTGTGTGTATCTCTATGCGTGCGTGTGTGTATGTGTCCGTGTATGTGCGCGAGAATGTGCATGTATATGCGCGTGAATGCGCGTGTGTGTATGTTTGATCGTTTTGTTCTACTTCCATTGTAAATTTAATCTTATTATGTACACTGTACGGATGTTCTAAGAAACTGTTTAGATTGTCTTTTCCGTGATTCCAAATTGCAATCGTGTCATGGACGTGCATTAACCATAATTTAATTTTAGCGTTGCATTTTCATGCTTTTGTTTCAAGGTCTTCCATAATTGTTTACCGGTAAGAAGGGTGGCCCCATGGGGGCACCATCAATTTATTTGTATCCTTTGGTTTATAAATGAAATAGGCATTGTTGAGGCAATGTTTCATGAGATCTAATATACTACTACCTTAGTACTAATATTGTGGCACCATTTGCCTCTCCGTATCTTCGATGTTCAAGTACGATCTCTACTACCTCTCTTTAGAAACTTAGGTATCCTCCCGCATCGATAACCAAGTGAGGCATTGCCATCTTATTTCCGTTGTCAACATCTTTAGTATAAAGACAGTAAATAATTATTACCGTAATAACAATTGAATGCTTGCTTTAATAGACATTAAATATTCATTCAAAGCTATTTCCGTCAGTGTTAGGACCTCAGCGTAGACATTATTTACTGAATTTTAGAATTATTAAACGAAGGTGGGATGTAGTTAATTAGTAAGTATTACCGGAACACGACTTTAATAATACCGAACGAATTTACTTTATAAGTTGATGGATCCACGACTAAACTAAGTAATATAATTTTGCTATCTGTTTCGTATTTACTATGTTTGCAAAATGTGACTGGAGGATCGTATTTTATTTTCATTATGCTGATTATTACTTTTAACCCTCTTTTATTGAATTATTTTAGTCTTAAGTTGCTTTTATTTTAATAATCTGATAAACTCAGCGATTACCTACAACACAGTGCCGTACCTAATAAAGTTTTACAATCCCTTAACTCATCATTTACCGTCAAGAATTCCGAATTCTGGTCTTTATCCTTAAATTCTGTATAGTATATCCGTCTCAAGGTGAAATGGCGTTCTCAAAATTAGGATTCATTTACTAAAATGTTGGAGCTCGTTCCAAACTAGCTGGAAATTGTGAATTGAGTTTGGCAATCCTAATATTTTCAAGCGAAATATAAAGTTGAATTCCCTTTTTTTTAGATCATTTATAAAGTATCTTAAGCAGTTTTCTCTCATAAAAATATATTTCGATGCACAATATGACATTTATTAAATTTCTTCCAATGTGGGTTAAACTCTATTATTAATTTCAAGAATGGTAGATTTTACACGTGAATTTGATCTAAATGAATATTGGTTGAAAGATTTATTACTTTTCACGTTTTAGTTAGTCTTTCATCCTTCCTAATACTAATTGCGCGAATGTTAATATTTAACTTAGCACGCAATTAAATCAAAAATGCTTCAGATACTCATGTATCATGTTGTTAGTTCCCTTAAGGTTTATCTTCTTAAATTCAGCATCGAGCTGTTATATGCAATTATACAATAAAACATAAGGCTGTATGTTGAGTTTTTACTGAAGCCCCCTTTTAGTATTTGGTAATGATCTAAGCTGCTAAAGTGGAATCATTCTATAGGAAAATTGTATCTATGTTTTGCATTGGAGGGGGGGGCCATCTGAAATTGGATTTTATTGCGTATGTGATTCCGTCGATTATAAAACTATCCATGTTGTCATGTTCATGATCTGATTTAGCGGGGATTTTTCAGTATTCTTGTTTTCTCCATGTAACATAATTATTAATTTAACCATGAATATATAAGTAATTCGCTTTCCATATTAGAGTATTAGTAAAGAATTCATAGTAATTCCTAAATGACTTGTTTTTCTTTTCTGATAACTTTTCTCACTTCTTATTGTTTTTCAGAATCTTAAATATGTTAAATTTTGGTTGATTCACATTAGTTAATATTCTATTTACTCTACTGAAGCGTTTATGGGTTTGATTATCTGAGAATTTACAATAACTTTTCATTGTTAGTTGTAGGTCTTGTTTCATGAAGATTTAGTCATGTCGGTAAGGCGAGTTACCTCAGATTTCGACATTTGTCCAGTACTTTATAAACATTTCAAGATTCAGGTGAATATAGAAATTTGGCTACCAATAATTCTTCACAAACGGATATTGTGTTTGTAGAGTTTTATTGTGAGTGAACTTTGTTGCCGTCATTTGTTTTTATTTAATCGTTTTATTCTGTTAAAGTATTTTCATCAATAAATTGGTATGTTTTTTTCAATAGTTAGTGTGCATATCAGAATATTATGTAGAATTTAGAATTTAGAATCTGAAAGGCTTGTTTGCTGTTAGCTAGATTTCGATTGATTTTGTTTGAATTAGTAAGCTATGTCGGAATAATCCGTTGCTTACTCTTTCGCGTAATAAATTAGAATCATATTTCTTTGTAACAGATATATTAAATCTGTTGAAATTGCTGTGCTACTTCAGCGACAAGTTGGGGAAATATTTTCATCACAAACCTAAGTGTAAAAAATTCTGTAAAAATAGAGAAAACGGAGAAAATGTATCACACACCGGCCGACACTGAAAATTCATCACTGATGTACGTATTCGACTCATGAAATCGTCATAATTGTCGAAATTGTGTGCATAATTTATCAAGATTACTGGAAATAAACGTGGGTAGTGTTGACAAAATTATTTATGAAGGATTAAAGTTTAGAAAAATTTATGCCAGATAGACTGATTCCTTATATAGAAACAGAAAACAGATCAAGTTGCATCAGAGCTTCTAAGGCACATTGAACAAGAATGAGAAGCACTTCTAAACAACTTATGATGAAATATGGATTCCTCATTTTGTCCCAAAAGGTAATAGTTGCAGTTTAGAGTGCAGGCACAACACATCTCCAGCTGCTAAAAGTACAAGGGTTATTACTTCAGAGGGAAAGGTCATTGCGACAGTGTTTTTGGATACAAGACGTGTATTACTTAGCGATTCTTTGGTAGACCATCGAATCATGAATACTACCGATTATTGTCAACTACTAGCTGAATAGGTAAACCTGCTTTCCATATAAAAGACCTAAACGCCTCATCAAAAGTGTCATTCCTCTTGTCGTCATATCACTCAACTGACCCAAGACACCTTGATCAAATTGCATTGAGAAACACTTTTGCATCATCTTTATAGTCTGTATTTAGGTCCATAGAATTTATATTTATTTTGACCTCTAAGAAAGGCATTAGGAGGCAGTAGCTTTGAGGTCGATGATGTGTTAACAATTCTATTTCTTACAGCTGTAAGAAGGAATCATGAAGCTTCCTAAAAGATGGCGGGAATATATGAAGCTGCAAGGAAAGTATGTTGAAATGTAACATAAGCTATTCTATTTAAATTTGATTTGAATAAAACATTATAAAATATGCCGAATTAAATTTGAACATATCTCGTATTTTGTTTTTAAGGCTGAAGTACAATTTTTTAGTTGTATTCTCCTAATCTCAGATTTAATAGTTAAGCCAGTTATTCATCATTTAAATGATGAAGTCATAAATTATTTAAATTTTCTCTTGCATATTGAACATGTCTATTTGTGGGTGGCTTGCTTTGATTGTATCTATTTCCAGAAGTTATTCGACTTGTTTTCTTCATTGGGGTTTATTGTAGTTGTGTGAACGAAATTATTTTATACTATAGCCACTGGCGTTGCTATTTCTAATCTGCTCTTACAGCATTACAAATAGTCAGCCAGTTCTTTTCATTTTAGTTGATTTAACAGGTAGACAAACCCATTTTTTAGTGTTTTCATGAATTTTGATTTTATATTTCCTTTGCTTTGATTTACCCAAAAATATTAATACCAGAAATACCCTGTCAAACAAAACTTAATTAAGTCAAGCCCTCACTAGCAAGAGCAGAGCAGTTATGAGTTCCTTTCCGTAAAACGGTGCATAGGTCATGTAAAAAAATAGAAATTGTCAATCACTATTACTAACTTACAATTCTTGATTCGCTTTTACATATTAATTAGATATCAGCAATGATTCACAAATGGTAACATAATTTCTTCTATAACTAATATCTTTCAAATTATCTAATGCCTACAAGTTTTAACAACAGAGAACGTTTGTTAATGGAATTCACTGAAAAAAATTAAATAAAATTAAAATTTTGACTGTCAAGAGGTTGTGAAGGAGAAGAAGTCTATAAAACCTTACGGTGACATGACGTCTATTGAAATTCTCTTTCCAAAATTATAAAATCGTTAAAGATTAAAGACCTTTAATACCTTAAAGATACTGACCCTTAATAATATCACTAAAAAATTTGAATCAGACTAATTACACGCGCTTCTATTTACATGAGAAATGTTTGATTCCTTTTTGTCACATATTTGTTTATCCAGAATTGGTGGAAGAATCCTTTGTTGGCTGCTTTTGCTGTAATAGGATTATTTAAAAGAACCCGAAGCTGCACCTGCACCCATGTGAGATATAACTATAACTACCCATACTCTCCGAAACTCGAGGTGCCAAAGAGAAGTCATACTGATCCATTATAAGAACCCATCTATGAAATAGACGAAACTGCTACAATATAGTCATACAAAAAGGATCTAACGTACATGATCTGCTTTTCTATTGAATAAATGCAAAAAAAATTCGATGGTCTCCCTTCACATTTGAAATAACGCAAACAGAAAATCTTGTATGATAATTTCCACAATAACTAGTAATGACAACAAAAATCTGGTGTGGGACAACACATGGCCCTCTCTTACGCACATAGATATGTAAATGGTGTTCACAAATGATTAAGTTATTGTTTACGTTTGTTTTGGAAACGTTAATTGTAACGAACACCCATCCAAGTTACTAGATGGGCGAAATGCTGCTTAACTTCGGAAACTTTTTCTAATAACTTACTTCAACAATATTTTTCAAAAAAACTGTTAAATTCGCGTGAAAGGGAATTAAAGAGTAGTATAGTAACTGACGTTCTGGATAAAGTGTAGGTGAGGGGTAATGGGATCTAGCGGGGTAAGGGACGAGGTAGAGTTTCCCGCCCCCCTGCAGTTT
>JAHWXV010156315.1:0-13211 GCA_024586415.1 Phrixothrix hirtus
ATTAGTTTACTAAATTAAAATAGATGTCAATATAAACCTTCATTACTACTTAATTCTTAGAAATTATAGTTTATCAACAATTTATGATAAGAAATGGACTATAAAAGCCAGCCACAAATACAATACAAACAGAATCTTCCCGACTCTCTTACCTGTACCCTATCGTGCCAATTAAATACCCCATTAAATTATTTCATCGTCATCGGTATTCATGAACGTAATATCTCAGGACAGTTCCGTCTTATTTCGTGTTGTTAAACCATAAAAATCTCTACTAAAACTATATAGACGTTTTCTGATAGTTATAATAGAGAATACGACGAGTATAAAGGCCCCAAAAGCTCTGTAAATTCAGCAGAATGACATTTTTGGCTGCTTTGAGTGCAGCCGCAAGCCAATACGAAGTAGGAATACAATTTAGGCGGCCCCTATTTTGAATTAATACTTCGTAACCTACAAAAGGCATTACCGTAAAGAATTCCTCGCCATTTATTCCTTACCTGAATTGGTATTTGACAATTACACTTTAATAATCATAAATAATGCATGCACCAAATCTAACCTACAAATTTACATTGGCATCTTGTACTATAAAATAATCATAGAGCATGAAATGCATGGCAAATTTTAGATCATAGATTTATTCATAGGATAGAATGTAAGAATTGTACAGGGTAAATAATAAACTTAACAGTTCAAATATATGTATAAAAAGAATTACATTTTTATTGAAGGTATGTAATCCGAACCTCAATATTGAATACAATATTTCAAATAAAGTATAAATCATAATCATTGAATCGTAATGATACGTAATTAAACTGGTGAAAAACCTTTTAACATTACCTTCGTAACTCAAAACAGGATTATAAATTAAATAAAGAACCCCTTGAGATCTCATGCACTAGAGCTAAAATTATCGGGTTAGTCAAGATTATAAGAAACCATACTTGACTAAATAATTCATGTCCGTCTCTCTAATCGGTACAAAGTACCAGAGTTGAGCGTGACAGGTTAAGGTGGTTTCTCTTATCTTGGGGTTTTGCCTTCCATGCACGTTGCACAACATGTCTCAAGTCCTCCAAAGGCAAAGGAGGACCCTGCAAATTTCGCAACCTTCTAGCCATTATGTCCCATATATGTTCAATGGGAGAAAAATCTGGAGATCTTGGAGGCCACGGCGAAAGGTGAATCTGGGCCTGCTCAAAGAAGTTTAAGGAAAACCTTACTACATGTGGAGGTGCATTATCATGCTGGAATAAAAGACCTTCGAGCTCTTGTAAGTATGGCAGAAGATATGTCTCAATCACCTCCGCAATTTACCGTTGTGATGTCATATTGCCTCGAATGAACACCAAGGTGGACCTGCCGCCATAAGTAATCGCACCCCAAATCATAAAACTCACAGTGAGGTGTACGTGCTTCTCAACTGCAAATCGAAGATTTCGTTGTTCACCCCGTCTTCTTCTGACTCTCATACGACTATCGTGCATTCCTAAACAAAATCTAGATTCGTTTCTAAAGACAACACGACGTCATTCAAGATTCCAATGAGATCGTTTTTTGCACTATTGTAACCGTTCCTGGCAATGTTTTGCAGTCAAAGGAAGCACAAGTTGCGGATTAACCCAACACTTCGGATTTGACGATAAACTGTTCTAAGGGTTACAAGGCGACCTTATTCACTGCCCCAATACAAGAAAATTATTCTATAAATGCCAGTTGTCTTAAGGGACGATTTTGACGCCCATTCATTCTTCTTGAAGCCCCAATTCCTGTTTTACGATGTCCTGGCCATCTTCAAACTATGCCTGAAATACTGGCATTACAGAAGACCGATTTCGATTTACACGGTTAGCAATTTCCCCAAATGGAAAACCAGCCCCGCGTAAACCAATAATCCGTCCTCTGCCAAATTCGCTTAACTGACGGTAATATCCTCGTTGCGGTACTCTAGGCATGATCAAACACACAAAACACGTTAACAAAAATACAACAACCAAAATAATGTTAATTAACAATGAAAAAGAACTACAAATAATACGAAAAACAGACCGAAAACCTTAGCAAAAAATTGTCACAACTGTCAAATGTGACGTTATCACATTACCATTTGATCTCAAAAGGTAATCAATTATAATTTAATGTCAGCCCAACAGATCTAACAACTTTGATTAGAAATTCCTACTCCTTCTTGGTGTTGCAATTTCTAAGCCACTAAATTGAATTTTGTTTGTATTTAAGTAATTATATTCAAAATTGTTATTTATTTGAGAATTATATTTCATACGTGATTAACCGTAAATCCAATTTTGTAATGCACGAATGTATAAATGCTTACGTATCGATCTTTTATCTTCTATTTTGCTCCCAATAACCAGCTGGATTCAATCATCGAATTACCCTGGTAATTCGATACTATAGACAGCTGCGTACTTGAGAAATACTTATCCCGTATTGGGCAATGTGGTAAGAAAATGGAGTTTTGCCTTCGTCGATTCTTGCCCTTCGGTCAAGGAAAATCTTCTTATTAAAGTAGTCTTAAAATTTTCGTTTAAGTTTCAATAATCAAGGTTCCAATCCTTGTATTTGTCGATATTGGGCCCTCCACAAATCCTACCCACCACGCCAATTAAATTTATTAATGACAAAAAAGCGTTTTAAAAATGTGGTTTAAAACCTTTAATGTATAGTTCAGTTACCAATTACTATAAAAACTGGTTTAAAGGTTCTATAATATTGCTTATACCTTATGAAAAGCGGAAATAATACACAGGGAAATCCATCAGAACGAATAAGACAGAATAATTAATTGCGTTTCTAGAAACAAGATAGTTAGATGTTGAACAATTACTTGTCTTACTGTAGCCGCATTCTTGGTTCTTACTAGGCAAATAGCACGCATAGTCTCAGGTTACATTATCTATAGCGTTTACTTGTAAGTAGAATTTCTTTGAATAAAGATGGAAAAGAATTACAAATAACTAACTTGTATTACAGTGGAATTTTAAGAAATTTTATTAAATAAATGCAATCAAACCCCAATTTATTGAACAGGATTGTATTTACAGATGAGTCCTTTTATTTATTGTACAAAACTAAATTTGCGTAACTGCTGAAACAATTCGCCACCTGTCACTTCTGCAAATGGAATGAGTTACGAATTTCCTTGAAACTTTCCAAAATTAAATAAACAACTTTACGTATCTTGCAACACACCGGGTGACTTTTTGAAAACCTTCAATGGGCCATATTTTGTTTAAAGTAAACCATTTCGGTAGTATGCAGGGGGAACCAAAGTAACCACACAAGCATGGCGACATCCCCACCTCCTACCCGCCAGGACCCGCCACTTTTAAATCTTAACTGACAATCCACTCCTTACGACACACTATTGGAAAGGCTTTGAAAAATTCTTTTCATTGATATCATACAAAGGTATAGATTAGGATAACACAGTAAAAAGTTATTCAACAATAAACTGATCGGATAATGTACTCGTAATTTACGCGATAAATTGATCTTATAGGTAAATGACAAACGTTTCATTTGTTGTGTCAAGTTATTACGGTCTATAATGCCTAGAAAATCGAAATTTATTGCTCTTAGTATCTCATTAAGTGAAAGTGTAAGTAAGAACCGAATTTCTCATTTGCCTGGCTGTAATTGAATTTTAAGTATTTCTTATCAGGAAAATTGCATTTTTGGTATTTAACATTATCAATGCTTAGTATCTAAAAGAATTTTCGTGTAACTACACAACATGGTGTACACGTTAGCTGTAATTGTGGAAATTATTTTTATTTACGGTTCTGAGAGTCGATCTGCGTTAAAAACAAACTACTGCTTTTAATGCCAGGCATTCAGACAAAAAGCTACAGAATACTATCGGACCTCTCATCACAGATAAAGTAGAGACTCAACACAATCTTGACGAAAACCTGCGTTTTAATGAAAATTTAATTCATTTCTAACAAGCGGGGCGCCCTCTCATTATGCCGCTGCTGTTTGGCAATTTTTAAATCATGCATTTCAGGAAAATTGGACTGGAAGAAGGGGTTCCATAGAATGATCAGCACGATCTCTGGATATTACCCCCTTGATTTTTTTCTTTGGGGTCATTTAAAATCTGTGGTGTACGAAACACAGCTTGCCTCAATAGAAGATCTTCGTGACCGGATAATCAGGCAATGCCGTTAAATTCTAAGGGAAGTATTTGCAAATGTGAGGCGTGCATTTGAACAACGCCTATTTTGTTGTTTAGAATAAAATGGTAGACAGTTTGTACTCTTAATTTAATTTTGTACTACACAAGTGTAACGTAAATAAATTAATTACATTGCTTAAAGCGTATTTTATCATTTACTTACTAGATCAATTTTTCACGTAAATTACGAGTACATTATCCGATCCGTTTATTGCTGAATAACTTTTTACTGTGTTATCCTAATCTATCTTTGTACTATATCAGTGAAAAGCATTTATCAAGGCCTTTCCAATGAAGTGTCGCATAGGGAGGGTTGTAATTTAAGAATTCAACGTAGTGGGGCCTGGCGGGTGGGAAGTGGGGATGTCGCCATGTTTGTGGGATCAATTTGGTTCCTCTTGCATGCTACTGAACCAATTTTGGCAATTTTCTGATATCTTTTAGTTTAAACAAAATACGACCCATTGAAGCTTTTCAAAAGTTGTATATGGCAACTTTGTACATTAGTTAACCTTCATGTTATGGCGGCGAACGCAGACCGCGTTGGAGGGTGAAATATTAGAATTTTAGTTAGCGACTTTCAAATAGTCGATTAAAACACTGCAACCTTCATGGAGTTCTTTCTTAATTGACAGTTTTTTAATCCCGGCCGATTGCCCGATATATTTGTAACCAATTCTACTTTTAATAACAGTACCTAATCCTGCATACATAAGAAAGACTCTCAAGATATAACAATTGTTTCTTCGTTGATGGAGAAAACAGAAAAATATAGTATTCACTACATAAAAATAGTAGCAGAAAAATCGGTATGTTATGCGCTCAACATGTCCTTTAGTAGGTTTGGCTTTTTTTATTTTAAATAATACAAAATACAACAAATTTTGTCAGTACTAAATAAAATGTCAAAACGAAAAGCCTTCTAAATTGTATAATTAACCAAATTCATTAACTTTAGAATTCAAGTTGAGCTACATAGTTTTAAAAGTATCGTTAAATCTTTAAAGTCAACACACTAAAGTAAATTATGTTAGTCAATTATAATTTAAAGTTTATGACGAATAGGGTAGTTATATGGATATATAACGAAACTGCACTTAGGTATGTAAATTTTCGAACATTCAAACGTCAGTTACTGAATATTTGGAAATAATGCCTATACATAACATGCATAATAGACAACTGTTGGAGACCGAATAAAAAAGTTCCTCCTGTAATATATACAGTATATATCCTAAATACCCAGATACTATCGATCTTAATTCTTGTTAAATATTCTACAAAATACATATGAATTTATTTACCCTTTCAAAATGTTTTAAGATGAAATAAAATTGCAGTAACCTCTAAAAGTTTCTGCCATACATCCATTAATTCAGACCCACCGCCAATCCTTCGATTTTAAGAATTGAAAAGGAAGCAAAGTATTCAACCCATTTATTAGATTTTTTATAACGTTATCATTATAATATAGTTTTTTAATATAATGTGGAGTGCCTATACAGGGCGATTTCTGAAATTCTTCCTAAACATAATAATTTAAAGATTTTGAAGGCACGGTTATAGCATCAACACATTAACAACCGCTGAAAGCGGCTTTCCGAAGCCATAGTACAGATTTTAGTACGTATATACAATGATTGATTAATCCTTTTAAAACTACTAAAAGTGGTCTAAATTGCGTCGCAGTGATAACTAGTGCCTTATTGCGTTTCCACAACTTGTACTTCAGGTGCAAAATGAATGCTTCCGAACGTTTTTAAAATAAGAAATGCGGAAAATTAAGATCCAAGGAACATGGACACGAATTCATTGGCACTCCACGCGTGTTCGTAGGATACAAAGGATGGTTTTATGTATTTGTTGGGTGTGACTGATAAACAGTTCCAATATAGCTAATACCTTCATAATGATTAGAAGATGTGCTTCTATCAGTCGAGGTAATTAGAGCATGGCTATATTTAGCTTATTTCATTTTAATCGGAAACTATTTTTAGGATTTTCAGTAGTTAACATAAGTGAACGTTTAGTGTTCTTTGTTATTAGAGTTTAGCAAGACGTTTTATATATACTTACAGAGAAGAATCATATTTGAAAGTAAAAATGGAACATCACCAACACAATCCTTCATTTAACCTCGAATTCAATAATGGGTAAATTGACAGTATATACATTAATCGATAATTATGAGTAAAAACGAAATTCTTCCTCAAACTTTAGTTTAATAGCGTTTCATACAGATTCACGATGTTCATTAACCTAAATCTATAGCTAAGATCAAAGTGGAAGTTTATCCGAAGCTTATCGACAAGTAATTGATATGCAAACCTTTGAAAATTAAGTTAGTATTGAGGAAGACGAGTAATCTGTGTGTAATGTACAGCAAATCTGTATTGGGTAGAAATAATAACTAGAAGACGAATTAGCAACCAGAAAGAATTAATAAGGTATGTGCCACGTAGGATCTTACAACAACCTTTCAGTTGTTCGTGTTGCAAGAGAAAACGAAATTTACCACGACTTAGCTCAGTAGAAATTAATTAGTGAGGGGTTTGGGCGGCTTTGTTGCGCTAGTTTTGGCTCTCGTCCACAATTCTCAGATGGTACCTGTAGGAAGGGAAGTAAATCATATACCTGTAAAGGGCGCCAGTCGTAAGTACCTCCCTATCTCGTACGTACACCTCACACGACAAAATGTACAACAGCTTCTGAGTCCTGGTGCTACCCTAACCTAAAGAAAAGCTAGGTCCTTGGAACAAGAAATGAAATACAACTGAACTAAAACAAGACATTCATTTATTATCGTGCGCGAGTTCGGCAATAAATACAATCAAAAAAGAATAACAAAGTTAACTAAAGCCACTTTAAAATTTTTATCTCTTTCGGAACACCAAAATGACAAACTAGGTTTTTGACTTTTGCCTTAACGGTATCTAGGTCGCCCGATATTTCTAAGTGATAAGAAATTTATGTTACAATTAACATTCCCAAAAGTAAAATACAAGGTTAGCGCATATCAAAGCGAAAATTAATTTTACAAAGCAAAATCGTAGTCAAAATTACAGTGAACAAAACTAATAGCGTTAGGCAGACGACACCTAACATCAAATATACTAGAAGAGAAGAAACATTTGTTATTTATTATCAATATTCTAACATTATAGCTTGACAGGTATTGTAGGATGCAAATTTCAAAAATCATATATTGTAGCAAAACATATAGAAGTGAAATATTAAAAAGAAATTTAAAATAAATAGCTAAAATAAATTCTGTTCCTTTTACTTTTACTAAAATACTCAAATATTTATTGCAAATATAATAACTGAACTAATCATCGTTGAAATTTTCGTTAGCAAATGAAAGTTTAACGTCATACCTCATATATATATCTTACTAAAAATTTAGACTATTCTACTATAAATTATATTTTTATAATTTGTGTAAACAAACCCAAATACAACTGTGCGAAAGTAGAACTTGAATAAAACAATTTATTTTAATTCACAAACTTCTTTAATCAGTTACTTTAAATTTTGACTTAATATTTATCGAAGAGAATATGAACATAATAAGTAGCGGTAATCATTACTTAATCGATTTATTCAAAGCGAAATTCTAAAATTATGTTAGCTTCTTATACTGTCCAATATATTATGTTTGAACTAATGAATTTTCATTCCCAAAAGTTGATAAGTTAGCATTACGTTATTTTTAAACTTTAAAGGACTTTTCAGTTATCGTAAAAAGTTGAAGTTGAAACTTTTGTCAGCATATGCAGATTGAAATGTATGACAGCTAACAAAGATAGATTAATCTGGGATCCATATGTAAAAGCGACGACGACGACATCAGCCTGGGTGGCTTGTCAGATGTAGCCCTTTTCTGCTGAAGGCCAACAATTTATTGCACCTTGACGGAACTACCTAAATTCATATCGCCAGTACTAATTTGCTTTGTTAATTAGGTTTTTCAATAAGAAAGCGGCAGATCATAATAAATAGGACCTTCTTCTACCTTTTACGAATTCAGAAAAACCATGTTTACTAAGTCCCACCGTACTTGTTGCTATAACTAATGATGGAAATTAATTGAGATTTAAACAAACTGAATTAATCCTACCCGTAATAGCGTAACACGGAATGATACAACCAAAAGAAAATAAACTAACAAACAATGTAACACACCATGACTAGAAATTTAGTGTGGAGTCCTAGACGATGGTCTTCAACCAACGGCCTTCTAATACTGACACTCAAATTCGTATCGCATTTGCAGCGGCTTTATCTGAATACTCGCAAACACAGGGGCACATTTAGTTGAAATGTTATATTCATATTTTTATTTTACAAACAAATTTATGAATTTCACAACGAAATACCGAACAATTCAAAGGCGTAAATTAATTAATTCAACTTGACATATTGAAATTCATTAAAATACCATTGATTAAAAAAAGAACGTTACTATGATACACGAGCTAAAGAGGGAATTAAGAAATAAAACGATGTTTAATCAAGATTAAATCAAGTACATTGTTGGGCGCTAATAAGTATGTAACATATTTCTTTGTGGATAATCAGCTACACTACATGCTAATGGTTGAAGGAGGATCGTGCCGATGTCCGGGTTTATTATTGTCTTACAACTAAAAACTAAAAAATACGACAACAATAAACGTAGGTAATAGTGCTTCAATCGGAAAAAATAATAATACGCTAGCATCGCAGGTACTAAACATATGATCGGATGTACATTTAAAATTTTTACGGAGAAAATAAATTGTAAATATAGCATAATAAACATTATATTTTGGTATCGATTTGGTAACCTGTAATGTTCAATAGAATAATAATAACAAAAATACACACAATTGAGTTGCTGATATTTACAACTTGGTCTCCCTCTGACAATCTTGATTAAGTATACAAAATAAATGAAGATGTTGTGTGCAATGCTTTCATGGCCGATATTTTGATAATAACATTTGCTTAGAAATTTCTTAATTCGCGTGGTTAAACAAACACAAAACAGTAATCGTGGATGACTTCACCAACTTGCATATTTAGATCAATTTATTGCAACCAGTAGTTAGAATTTTTGATATAATGTGAAATCCTTTAAATTTTAAATTAGGATAGGCTATAACCTTTTGATTAATATTTTAAATGCAGCTATGAAAATAGATTTATGAATAGTCATAGCCTACCATAATTGTAAATTTAAACGATCGCACTTTATAGGTTGTCTACTAATTTTAAAATTCTTGAGTGGTCCATTGTTGACTGAAATTCATCTTTATGACGTGCTTAGTTAGGATAGTAACAAAATTCGTGTACGATCACAATCTAGCAACCTTTGTTATAGAGTTTGATTGGCTTGTGTTTTGACAAATGTCATTAGTGACAAAACAATACAAGACGCATATGGAACAGCGAGTTATTGTCACATTTTTGGTAAACAAAAACGTAAAACTGGCAGAAATTTTACAGAGTCTGTATGCACAGTGCCGGAAAAACACCTTTTCAAGTTCCAGTGTATAGATTGATGTACACAGTTCTCTGAAGGTCATAAAAGTGTTTCAAATATGCCACACGATCACGTTCGGCCAACATCCGTAACCGAATTGAATATTGAGCGTTTTGAAAGGCTTGTCTTGAATAATAGGCAATTGAGCGAACGAAATATTGCTTCAATCATGCGTGTAAATATAGGATTATCTACGTATATCTAAGATTTGGCAATGTTTGCGCTAGGTCGGCCCTGAAGATATTAACCTTTAATCGAGAATCTTTCTGCGTTTCTATGACAACCGATCATTTTCTCGATTGCATAGTAACATAACGAAACTTGGGTGTATTATTGTATACTGAATCTAAGATCTGCAGCTAATGACATCATAAATATTGTCCGCTACCCAAAGGATTCCAAATCAATCCATCAGCCGGTAAAGTTATGACCTCGGTGTTTTGAGACCTAGATGGATCCATTTTTGTGTACTTTCTCCCATGAGTAGAAACTGTATATGCTGAGTATTGTAGAAATTTATTGAAAAATAAAGTAGGTGAAGGACGTCATAGACTTACGAGGCAAAGCAAGATCGTATAGGGCGAATTTGACGACAGCAAAATTCAGTATAATAGGATGGGAGATCATGAAATATCCATCGTTCAATCCTGACTTAGCCTCGAGTGTTTCCGTTCATTTTAACCCTTGAAGAACTAAAATACAATGCCCGTCAGGGCCTACGCAGTCAGCACAAGTTTTTCTATAATACGGTTGTAGACGCTTTGTCATCACGATGGGGAAAATATATTTCCATTGAGGGATAATACGCCGAAAAACTAAAATTTTTGTTAAAGTTTAACAAATTGTTTTTCTTAAAAAGAAATAAGGTCCAGGTCACCCGTGAACTAGTCTTGTCTATGTATTGAGTTAAGTTCTAGGTAATTTTCTGTAGCTATTCAGATAGTACACAATTCATTTTTGCAGATATTATGTATTTTGAACCATCCGGTATACGAGGGTGGTCTGAAAACTAAAGTAAGTAGTACAAAAGAAGGTACTTTATTCAACTTTTTTACATTTACTTTTCAACATAGTCTCCTTTTAACGCGATGCACTTGTTCAAACGATATTCAAGTCATTTAGTGCCTTCACTATAATAGGACAAGTCAAATGCCTCAAAATAACCACTTATTTCTATTATTACTTCCTCATTAGATGAAAATCTCTTTCCACCTAGCCATTTTTCAAGTTTGAAAACAAGAAAAAGTCAGATGGAGCTAAATCTGGACTGTAAGGTGCATGGCAAAGTACTTCAAATCGTAATTCAACTAAATTTGCCGTGACATGTTCGATTAATCAGCCTGTGCATTGTCATGATGAAACAACACTTTCTTTCTTGTTAAATGCAATAGTTTTCCTTAAATTTTCCAATAAACTGGTCCAATAACGACGTATAGTACTCGCCTGTGATTGTTTTACCCTTTTGTAGAAAATCTATAAAGATAACACCATGAGCATCTCTAAATACGGTGGCCATAACCTTGTTAGCTGATGGAACAACTTTTGCTTTCTTCGGTGGACTGCAATCGGCTTCTATTCATTGTTTGGGTTGAATTTTTGTTTGGAAGCTATAGTGGTGTATACATATTTCATCAACGGTAATAAATCGACGCAAAAATTCGGCGGTATAATGCTTGAAAAGGATCAAACGGTACTCAAAAGTTGTTACACGCATTCGTTTCTGGCCCTTAGTTAGAAGACGTGGCACCCACCCTGCCGACAGCTTTTTCATACCTAAGTGTTCGGGTAAGATATGACCAACACGTTCTTAAGATATATCTACAGTGTCTGCTATCATACGCACCTTTAATCGGCGATGATTTAAAACAAGATCATGAACTTTGGTGACCATTTCCTCAGTGGTAGCCTCTTTCAGACATTCCGATCTTGTTTCATGTTCGGTAGTCGTACGGCCACGTTTAAATTCATTCCCTCAGAAGCAAACTGTCTTAAATGATGGCGTAAATTCGCGGTGAACATTATCAAACTCTTCTTTAATTTCTTTGGGTTTTTTCCTAGTGTTCAACAACAGCTAGAAATTCTCTTTTGTCCATATTCACAAAACAACGTAACGGGTTCACTTTAAACAACTGCAAGAGTCAAAGGACGGAACGTATTTCGCTGAAACTTTGACAGCTGTCTTATAACATACGATAAATTTAATAAATGACACGCATGCATAGATTATGGCGCTATCTCTATATTAGTTACCTCACTAATTAGAACGCCCTCGTATATAAACAGAAATTATCGTTGGCGCATTCACTAGTTTCAAAATTAATTCAGATGCTTTCTTTACATTTTTTTATTTTAAATCTTATCAAAACAAATAAACGATCATTTTTAACACTAGCTGCATTTCTTTAGTGTACCTTTAAAAACACGTTAGTGGTATTGCGCCACTGCGTCGAATAAGTAATAAGAATAATCTTATGGCTAGGTATTAAAGAAAGAAGACTTACGTAGTTGTAAATATTTGGCTGTTAGATGTTAAATGGTTGAAGGATAAGGGGCTAATTCTTTGGAGCAGGCGACACTTCAGAATGCTCATTACAACTTAGACGATTTTTGCTTTTAAGTATCCCGTTAATTTTTCTAAAGTAGTAGTTTGTCTTAGACACGTAATAATGGACTAATTTCAGTATAGTCGCAGCAATATATGGTAGAAACCTAGTGGAAAGACAACTCGTCAAGTTGTAAGACCTGTTTTATCTTCTTATTTTGATTTATATCGTCACAAGGGCGCATACGAGATTATAATTTTGTTTTCCGGCCTACGAAATCTGTCCAAGCTTAGCTTACGAATTGCATCGCTGAGTTATCAGCACTACTAAACAGCTATCAACTTTCTCATGCCGAATCTTATAACTGTTGTTAAAATTTGAATTGATACTCTCCTTCTATTTTAATCCAGGTTGCTAGTTATTTAATCGTGCTGAAACTCGATCGTACGGTTAGCGAATTAAGATTGGACTTAGTGGGCAACATGGGAAACAAAATTATAAGCCTTTGCCTCTTTTTAGCTCAAATATATCCTTATACCGACACATAATAAAATAAGGAGATAGGTCGGGACTTAGAACTTGTCGAGGTACCTTTCTTTGGACTTCTACCTTATAACAGCGCATCCGTACTTGAATTGGCCCCTTATTGCGTGCGTTTCAATTTTCGTTCTTATATCAGCCAATAATTTAGCAAAAGCTCAGTTCGCATCCTAGTGCAATACTGAGTTGGTATTCCATTACCAGTGTATTCGTAATTTTTGAAAAGAGCGTGTGGGTAGATCCGGAAATCAAAAAATCACTTGAACACGGTAAAACATTCCACCATTACATAGGAGATCAAAAATTGTTTGTTAATTATCGAACATCCGTCACTTATTTGAGTGCTCATGGGTGTGCTGCCTTTTACATTTCTACTAAAGATGTGGTTAGACGA